>JAGVVM010001534.1:0-48395 GCA_019149425.1 Psidium friedrichsthalianum | reverse complement strand
TTCCTTCCCCCCTCGTAATGTCGGTTCGGTCACTGTCATGTGTAGCGTCTTTTGATGTCGTAAGAGTTTCACGCTCTGCTGACAGCGAGATGATGTAATTGAATTACGAATTCAATTATTACTGTGGACCCGTCCAATTGTCTCCGCTGTTTATTGCTACCGATTGGTTAATTTACAGACGAGGCGTTAATGCACTAGAGCTGTAGGTGTTAGCCTGACATTTATTGGCATATTGACCTAGGATCCCCTCCCGAGAGTGTAGTTTTCTCTAGTTGCTGTGTCGGTGATTCTGGTTGGTCTTTTTAATGGTTTTTGTAAGCACAAGAGTGAAAGGAAGATTTAACTATATGAAAAGAAAAACGGGGAAGATGTGGACGATGAAGCGCTTTAGTTGCCGACGCAAAGAAGCAGAGGTTGCTTGAGCAATCATCTCTCCTTCCAATCCGCATTAGTTGAAAACTGCCATTCCATCAAGTTGACCCCGCTTATGATGATTATGATGACGAGGAAGATGTTCGCGAAGGGGGAAGTTAATCAAGACTGAGACAATGGTTACCAAGAGGGAGCAGGTGGACACGGTAGCGGAGACAGACATGGATAGCTTGTGGTTGATGAAAGAGTGAAAAGAAGAGGATGATATGTGAGAGTGATGACGAACAAGGACGAGGAGCAAATAAAGCGAAGAGAGGGCCGCCTTGTGGAGATTCGGCGGGACTGCCTCTTATCTTGATACAGTTAATCGCCAGGTACTCTAAAACGGCACTAGTTTGTAATTTTTGTTGCTTATCTCCACCGCTTTTTCATTCCTCCTTCAATGCCTTCAGTTATGCAGGCATTAGTGTCATTTGTCAAACTGGAATTCTCTGCAACAGGGAGATCCTGAAATCAAACAGAGTTATATTAGTAAGCAACTACTGTATACGTATGGGCCTTCAGGGGACCTCACATATCAGGAAAACTATATGAGATAAAAGCTTGAATCCTAAAGGACGACTAGAAGAACTTGAGACCCGATAACAACCAGCAAATTCTTTTCAAGCATCCAGCCACACCAGCAAAGTGCAACCAGCAATAACCTCGATCAGCATCGTTGGTTTATCAAAGTTAGTCATTACCATCGGAACAAGAATGCGGAAAGGTAAAAGGATCACCGAAAGGAAGTCCTAGACCATTTCAAAGTCTTCTTTTTTTTTTTTTTCCAAAACAGTTTGTGATTAGCCCATGGAGACGAATGGTTCTAGCATGGGCATCAGCTTACATAGACAGGTCATTCCCAATCTTGATCCAGGCACCATTTGATATCAAGACAGACATGAAGCATAAAATACAACACTGGAGAAAAAGGCCAAAACCATGACTGGTAAACAGAGGAGACAGTTCCGACCAAAAATCTGGAGAAAAAGGCCAAAACCATGACTGGTAACAGGGGAGACTTCGACCAAAAAAAAAAATAACAGGAGAGACTTTGACCAAAAAAACAGGGGAGGCAGTGAGCGAGTTGAGATGGTCCTGTTAAGCCTATCAAAAAGGAACCAATATTGTCTTTGGATAACACGCACTCAGTTTGCCAATATTAAAAAAAAAATGCCCCAAAAATCTGAAAAGCACTGTCCTACTGAAATCTCATGGAATTTTTGTGATGAGAATATACCAGGATTGGTCCATGGCTGAAAAAGCAAGAGCTAATGTGTGAATTGCGGTGGCCAATACGTTTGCACTCATCCCAAAGAGGAGGAAGAGAAGAGAAATCGGTAAAGTGGCCAATGTACAAAAGGACAAGGGAAACAAAAGTTTTCAACTTTCAAAAGCTTCCAAAACTTTCAACCCCCTAATGATAACCCCCAATTCTTTTATCCTTCGAAAAAGGTTAAAAGCCTCAGATGGCCCCTCTACTGGAGCGTTTCTCAGTTCACCACCTTGTCCTACAGCGAAGCTTTAATCAATTAGATCAAAACTCGATTTCAAATCACAAAACTCAGGACATAAACATAAATTCCAACAATAGGGAAAGAGAGAGAGAGACCAAATGTGTTTGGCCGCAATCACGATTGAGATTGGGGAAAATCCAAAAAGAAAGTGAATACAGGAGACCAGAATCAGCTCCGACAAGAAAACAACCCTCAAAATCCAACAAAATACAAGGATCAAAACTGATATGAAACCTCAGGTACTTTCGCCCGATCAGTACAAGAGGACAAACCATTTTTTTCCATCCATCTATCTCGCTCTGATTTCGGAAGAGGCGGACCACTCTCGAGTCACCCGACTGCCAAAAGATAATAATAATAATAATAATAATAACGATCAAAACTGTGAGATTCCAGAACTCGGCAAAAAGTAGAAGTATGGGGAAAGAGAACCACCTGAACTGCGAAACGAAGGACGAGTCAAATTGAACTCGATCGAGAGAGAGAGATCGCTCGCTGGACAAACAGCAGAACCGGCCTCGCAGGGAAAAGGAGTTCGTTGAAGCGGAGAAAGTGACGCAGGGCGAGCTGTAGACGCAACACAGCAGGAGGTGACGCTGGATTAAAGTAGGTGGCTATAGAGAAGAGAGTGAGTTGTGCCCATTATTTTTCCAAGCTCTTCCTGATATCATTTTTTTTTTTTAAAGTCAACTAGGTTTTATCAAGAGGACAGCGAACAAACCTTACTTGCTTTTACGTGACAAAGGCATATATGGCAATTATTTTAATTTAAAAAATTAATTAAATAACTTTTTCTCATTTTATTCTTTGGATAAATTTTAGAGAATCAAAAACGCTTTGGGAACTACCCAAAATTTCTATTTTCAAGGACAATCGCTCTTTCCAATTTTTGTCATTAAATCAAATAATTATGTAGTACTTTATGAAATTTTATCTTTTATTCTCTCAAATATTAATTTTGTTTCTCTATATAATATATTGTATACGAAATGTTTCGAAAATCATCATGAGTTATTTTTTGCCATTTATTTTGAGGTTTCATTGAACTCTTTGAGCGAATGGACAACCCACATGAGCAACATCCTCATTTTCTACAAGAAAAATTCTTGCACTGCCCTATATTTGGTGTGCATTTTTTGTCCTAGGAAATTAAATTTTCGATCTTAATTTATTGAAAACTTAAGAATGAGAGCTTACTAAATATTCACGATGGCTATTTTTGTCTTTTTCCAAAAAAAAATTAAAATTAGACTAAGTCTAAAGTACATGAACCTAGGCAAATCACAACCAAAGAAATCAAGCGTGCAATCGAAGAATCATGATATTGATAAATCGTATATAAAAATCCTAATGAAGCAAAAGGCTTAGAGAAATGTGCTTCGAGTTTAATTTTAAGGTGTTTGTGATTTTTCTAAAAAAACAAATCTATGAAATCTAGGGAATCTAGGCTCAAATTAATGAAAATGGGACAAATTAGTCTAGTCTTCTTCTTTTTTTGGGGGATTTTTTGAAATTTTTATTTTTTCTATGTTTAATTTTTTTTTATCTTATTTTAAAAAAATGCGACCTTGTTCTGTTTTAGGTCAAAAAAATGACAAGAGAATTGAAAGGAAAAATTAAAAGACGTGCGATTTTCATTCTATTTTGTAATTATCAAAAGTGATTCTTTTTTTCAGAACTAACTTTTTTATTCTTATTTTTGCTCAAAACTATTTTCGGGAACAGAATAGAATAAAAAATAATTTACGTTTCCAAATAGGATTCTCATCTTTCTTTCTTTCTTTTTTTGTTGAGGAGAACAAAATAAGAGAACTAAGATGGTTGTCATACAAGCCTAAGCGACTTGAGAATGTTTTTTAAAGAAAGAAAGTTTATATTTTCCATATTCTTATTGTCATTTTCTAACATCTCGAAAGCACTCATCGAAATCGCCGGATGAGCAATAAAGTATCGTAACAAGACTCGTTCAACCAATTTGAAAACAGAATAGTTTCATTTTCTTAGCATCATTTTTTTGGGCGGTCCAAAACATCCCTCCTTAATTTTTTTTCCATAATTGAAATACTCGAAATCAACTAAAAGTTCCAAATCACCCCTAAGCTGTCTTTTAGCAATTTAATCTCCATCCCAACCCCAACGGGAAAAAAAAAGTTGGCTTTTACTTTTTTCCGCTCTCCAATTTTCTCGCCTTGAATGCGCCAACGCCTTTTTTTTTCCCACCTGTCGCTTTCACTTTTATTTTATTTTTTAATTTTTTTTTGTGCTAATTCTTTTCGCCTTGATCGCATTAGCTTGTTCACCATCACCTTCCCCCAAATTTCCTTTGTTTTTTTTTTCCCCCCTTTCGTATCGTCGCTTTCCACCGTTTCTCGGCCGGGGGCGCCCAATTTCCCCTCCTCAGAAACTGCAACGAATTTCCCGAGAAAATCCCCCGGGGGCGTAGGGAAAATTGGACGCCCTCGTAAAGTCAAAGCTTTAAAAATGTCGTCCTTTGCGTAGAAACATCATTACTTAGGAGATAAACGGATCGTTAGTTTGGTCTTAGTCCGGATACAACCTCGTCTTTAGTGAAACGCTGCGGAGGATTTGACCAACCCTGCTTAAGGAATTTATTTATTGGCTTTTCTTTCTACGGCGCGATCCCGAACCATACAGCTTTTTGGCCTTTTTACTTCCCCCCCCCCCCCCCCCCCCACCCCCCCCCCCCCTCTCTCTCTCTCTCTCTCTCCTCTGTCTCTCTCTCATCTCTCTCTCTCTCTTTTTGTGCTTGCGGATAAGACAAAATTTGAAATTGAGATAAGGTATACAATATGATAAAATTCGAGAGATCCATCATATCCTATGGTTTATTTTGGCAGATGATTGGACATGATCTAAATTAAAATCTAAGTCAAAGAAAATTTTAAATAAGGACATGAAGCACCATCATTTTATCGAATAATAACTCAAATAGACATTATCAAGGGCATCTAAGTGCTCTTACTTTTTCAAAT
Organism: Psidium friedrichsthalianum; assembly: GCA_019149425.1. NCBI lineage: Eukaryota > Viridiplantae > Streptophyta > Magnoliopsida > Myrtales > Myrtaceae > Psidium > Psidium friedrichsthalianum. The sequence continues at coordinate 43,474 of JAGVVM010001534.1, read as the reverse complement.
AAAGACCTAAATTGGCAATATCAGGCTAATAAAGGGTCTAACTCACCGATTGGTAGCTGCATTTTCGTCATTTATTTTTTATTTTTTTTATTTTTCCTTCTTATTTTTTTAATTTTTTTTAAAAATGAAAGTTAAAAACACACTGGCAGGATTTATTTCCTTTTTTAAAATTTTATTTTATCTTAATTTTTATTTTAATTTAACTAAAAATTCAGCTAAATTTGTATTTTGATAAACATGTCCTTGACCGATCGGAATATTTAGCCAATTAGTCGGTGAGACCATACCCTTATTTGAAATCACTTTTAGCTCTTATTTGAAATTTTCATGCCACTTTAGCCCCTTAATTGATGAGAAGATCACTTCAAGCTCTTTACTTGAGAAAATGAGAGCACTTTAGCCTCTCATTTGAAATTTTTCCCTAAGTAAATAACAAAAATTAAACAAATATCTTAGAAGAAGGAAAAAAAAAAAAGAAACCCCGTTCTACATTACACGCGAGAGGACCACCGCCTATAGTGGTCGCTATTTCCGACGGTGAGGGGTCACCTCCATCAAGGTGGTCGCGAGCTACCATCGTGACGAGGAATAGGGTTGGCTCACAATTTTACCCGCGAGCGGATCAACATGGGGTTGCCATCATGTAGGACGCGACCCCCTCTTGGCTTTAAAAGCAACTGCAATGGTTGTCCGTGGTGGCTCGATTTGACTAAATCTGATCAACCCCAATGGTTTTTTACGGTGTCTTGCTCAAACGGGTACCCCCAAAAGCTAGATGGAATAATTCTAATATTTTATGGACTTTTATTCGGGCCAACAAATGCAGTCTTGATTCTCTTTCCAAGGTGATAATTTATGCTCTTAACTTATCATTTTCGACTTACCTTTAATGCAACAAAACATTCGAAGTCGCGAGAATACAAATTGATTCTCATATAAAATCTTGCTCTCATAGTCTTCAAAACGAGTTTCCCCTTTCGTTTTTTTAAATCTTCAAAGGAGAAGTCAAAAGGGCAAATAAGCATCATTACAAACAAGGACTTGAGTTTCGTCCGAAAAAAAAAAAAAAAAAAAGGACTTAACTACTCTCTCTCTCTTTTTTTCCGGTCGTGCTGCTTTGGGTCAACACTCAACTCGACGACCAGACCAATTCCGTTTAATTTTCACGAAGAAAGTCAATTGAATTGGGATTTTCCTAAGGAAGATAAATCTGCGGTGGTAGTGCTCATAAATCATTAGTGTTTTCAACAATTTGACTGTATAAAAGTAAAATGCTTCTAGAATGAAGTAATCGCTTAACCTAGGCGAAAGCTTAAGCATGGTTTGACGGTGATTAACTGGATAACGTTCGAAGTGTACCATCCCCGTTCGTGCGGGGAAAGCGCGTGGGGGACCGGCTGGTCACGTGTACTCGCGTATGACCATCACCCGCACGTGCGGTGTGACCCCTTGCCCTGTCGCTCGCTAAAGTGCGCCGGAGAGCAGATTTGACATTCCCTCATCGTGACAAGAAAGAGACTTACATCGGGAAATTTGATCGGAAAATTTCAGCCACTGCATCGGAAGAGATCGCCTGCCCCCGCGTGCGGAAAGCTTAGCCAAACCCAATCGCCGAAGCGACGCGGAACGACATTCTGGAGACCCTCTCCTCTCGCATGAAATTCCCACCGAAATCGTAAGGAAACGAGGTGCGACGGTGGGATGATATTTTCGCGCTTGGAGCCGTGATTTTTTTGCTCTCTTGAAAAAATGAAACGAGTAATGGATGAACGTTAGCTCAGTGTGATCCGTGAATTTTTATAAGTTAATATGGCATTTGAACTTTAACTCAATGCTCAATATTATCTCTGGACTTTTAAAGTGTTATAACATAGCTTTACGAACTTTTTGGCACACGTTTCAATATAAATTATGAACCGTACGAAAAGATTCAATAATGCCTCTAAACTTGAATTAATGCGGTGCAGTGATTAATTGAACATATAATAAAAGTTAAGGACTCTATTCATCAAATTAAAGTTCGGGAAGGAATCATAAAAGTTCGGGAATTACCTATTGTAATTTTTTTTTTCCCTGAAGACATTTTGCATGTAGCTGGTGAGCATGGAGAATGCCAAATGCAAACCCATTAAAGATTCGGGTCAGTAATTCTCGGTGGTTTGAAGGTACCACCGAGGCCCGACAGCGACAGCTCTTTCGACTTGCAGTGCAATTAAAAAAGACGCCTCGATCAATAAATGGGAAGTGAATATCTGGTGCCAATTTTGTGACGCAGGACGAGAAGGATTTTCAACCGTAAAAGCTAGGTGGTCGGTGGATACGCTAGGAATGCAATAGATATATTCACACTAACATTCCCCCCCATTTGTTTTTTTGGTACTAAAGTCCGTGTTATAATGGCAAGAATTTGGAATTGTAGTAGGGTTGCTTGGCTTTGTTTTATGAGGTTGACCAACCAAACCAGCCAAACCAACCTCCCCGCTGTCGGACGACGAGACGCGTGTCTAATTACATCGGTGCGAGACATTTAATTAAATTTGGCTCAATTACCTAAAAACTCCCTAACTCTGCTCCGAACTTGTTTTTTGGTCTCGAAAGAAATCCAAAACCTTAAATCCAGTTCTAAATATGTCTCGAGTTTTTTTTTTTTTTTGTAATCTCCGAACAAGAATGAAACTTGAAGTCCGGTCTTAAAATATGCTTGAACTTTTTTTTGGTTTAAGAATAAAACTTGAAACTTTAAGTCAAGTCCCATATCTATCTTGGTTTCTTTTTGTCTAAGAAAAAAAATTACCAATTTGCATTCTAATATTGAATCTACCTCCATTAGCATCCGTCTAAGAACGCCGTTATTCGTTTTCCAATTTTTATATCCTATTATGGTTTCATGTTGGATAATTTCAACATTTTTAATTGGGAATGGACGTGTCGTATACATCGAAATTCGCGTCGGTCCATATATTATCGTCCCATTATTTTGATGATGTGGATTGTTTATCAACTTCGAAATGCCACATCAAGCTGGACTGGACCACCATTTAGGTTCAAGTGCGGATTGGAAAGTTCGTGATTTTTTTAGACAAAACAAAATTCGGGATAGATTTGGGACTGAACTAATGTCGAAGATTTTTTCCAAAGACGAAAAAAATGATCGGGAAGATTTGGGACTAGACTTAATATTTAGGATTTTTTTTTGAGACAAAAAAAAATTAGGATAGATTTGGGACTTGACCTAAAGTTCGAGATTTTTTTAAAATAAAAAGAAGCTCGGAGCAAATTTAGGATTACATCAGAAGTCGAGGGTTTTTTTAGGGAATTTGTGGCTTAAAATAAATCCACGATGAGCTGCACTCGGGACAGATTTAGAATTACGTCAAAAGTTGAGAGTTTTTCTAGGGAATTAGTGGCTCAGAATAATCACGATGAGCCCCACCAAAATAACCCGCGTCTTTTTAAAATGGGCACGCATTATGTAGTTCAACTTTTTTAAAGCCATAAGTTACTCGAAATTGGTCAATTTCCTAATCGATTGTGTCGACTTTTTTTTTTTTTTTGATGCCGACTTGATGGGCGCCTCGTCTTTCCAAATTCCAGTTCAAAGTTCAAACGACCCCACGTCCCAAGCGGTCGGCAATCTTCCGAATGGCTCTGTAGACTTCTCGATGGCCGTCCGCAATCTTGTTTTTTTCGAAATCTTGTCTTATAATCATCACCAAACGTTCATTAATTAAAATTTGTCCGACAAAGACGAAAGGGCCCGTTAAATAATGACTTTATGCGGCAATCTCTCGCTTAGGACAGCATGCCGTGACTTTGCTTGCGTAGTTAAGGTGCCGTCCACTATGATTTACTTGGATTTCAACTTTTTCGTGCATGTCTTGGAATTGAATTTAGAAGAGCCGCAAAGTGACTTGGAACATAGGAGCGCCGGTTCGGCGAAGTGATCCGGCTGCTCAAATATATGTATGGTGCATGAATTTTGATCCAATGCGTAATGTCTTTAAAATTTTGATCGAATATGCAATGGTGTACCTAAACTTTTGATCTATTCAATACTGTCTTTGAATTTTAGTAGAATTTCAATTTGGTGCTCGATTTATATAGCTCGTGAATCACATTAAACAAATTGGGCATGACGATATTACACATGGAACCGAAGTTCAATAACCATTATGCTACTATTCTAATTGTAAAAGACCTCATTACACATCACATTGAACAAATATGGACGATTTCTGGGTGAAGTTGTTGATTCCCTGTCATTTTGATAGCTTATTGGAAATTTAACCAACGCTTTGAAAAGATTGTCAACTCTCTCTCTCTCTATATATATATATAGTCTACAGGCTACCGATTGTTCTTGAAAATCATTAGTAACTTATCAACACTTCCTAGAGTTTGTATGTTTAATGGTGTAGTCCTCTCCGTATTATAATTGTTGAATGATACGGGACAATATTTTCTGAGGAAAAATGACATGAATGGTTTATGAATTTTAGTCCAACTTGCAAAGCGATATCTAAACTTTAATATCGTTTAATGTAGTCCATGAATTTTAACTTAATATGCAATGCGATACTTTTGTTCAATGGAGCCCCATAACTTTTGATACACGTTTATTTTAGTCATAGGATTCTATGAAAATATTTAACGTTACTCATAATATCAAATTAACGAAAGGACTCTATTGAACATTTTCATATAATTGAGTGTTCATTGAACACGTATAAAGAGCCCAATGATCGTACCGAACGAATAAAAAATTAAAAATTATATGAATATCGAGCTAAAGTTTAGAAATTACATCGAATAAATTAAAAGTCTAGATATCGTAATGGGTAGAAGTCAGAAAAATTACATGGGTCGTTATCCCTATTTTGGACACATGCGATCGGAAAATAAAACCTTATCACGGAAGGAGCTGGCAGTGTCGCTCTCGAGTTATGACAGTGACGGTCCCTACGCTGCACTCATTCCTAAAATTAAAAATCGGTGTCCTTACGTTCTATGCGCACGAGAGGTGCTAGGAAAAAACCCCATCAAATTGGGAGTCCGCCGAGAGAGATGCAGCAGGAGTGCTCGGCCCGTATAAAGATAAAGAGCGGGGAAATTTCTTGTAAAAAAACAAAAACAAATAATTCCATGCGTATGCCAAATAAAATTATGACATTGGAAACTTCCTGGTAAATCGATTGGGTAAAAGGTATAGATTAGAAAATTGTCGTGGCCCCGTCGCGGCAAAACAATTCGTCGGTCTGGAGATATCGACATCGGTAGTCATAGTCGCGCGATTTTTCTCGGCACTTGCTAAGAAATCTTTCTTCCTATCTATGATATTATTATTATTATTATTATTATTGTTGTTATTGTTATTATAATAAGACGTATCTTTCTTTTGTTATGTAGGAAGCCATAGGCATCTTCGTAGATGGTTCCGGGCGAATGCCATGCAAATGTCCGCGTCTTGATGACGTGAAATTAGTAGTTGAATCCAACGGTCAAGGGCTTGAATCCTTAGTATCTGCATCAAAAACACCAGTCAATCTTATTGTGCACGCATGTGTCATGGGCCGGCACTTTCCTTTAGCCAGTTGTGCTTAGCCGGCGACACATCTCTCTCTCTCTTCCTAATGAAACACTTCTTTGTATTTGCTAACTAATTGAGGTTTTTCCTTATTTAAAATATGGTAGAGGATCCATTTTGAGATTCACCGAATTGATTCAAGAACATCATCCCATTTCAATGACGAATGCTCCCATTGGCATCCCGGAAACAAGTTGAGAGCCGCACTTTGTCCCAGTTTTTTTTTTTTGCTTGGTGATTCACTCTCTGCACTCGTAGGATCGGAATGACCATAGATTTTTCCCGACACACCTTCTGGAAGGATCGTGCTCTAATACCGCTTGTCATGAGCCAGCATTTTCCCAAGCCACGGAATAGCCCTTGTGGCGTCTAGCGAGTCGTTCACACCAGGCAAGTTTTTTTTTTTTTTGCTTATTGTTCCATAGAATACTCAAGCAAATGTATTTCTCATATTTGATCATATTATGCTCGATTTAGCTTGGGCATCTTTTATATTGAGCGAGTGCATATCACTTTAGGCACTATAACTGGTTTCAGAATGCCATGGTCTCATCAAGAGAGCGACATCTGCTCCCAATCAATTTGTACACGGGAGACCAACCCTATCTTCAAAGCTCCTAAGGGATATATTCTATCTAATCATAAAAAATCCTAGTACAAATCGCCCTAACACCACTCCCACAAACCCAACTGCCTTTTACCCTTCGCATCGCTCATTTATTATGTTGACCCCAATAAGCACCATTTCAAGGTTATATGAGTATGAAAGATCAGGGGACATAAGTTGTTCGGTTCCCCATATCGTACAAGAGATACGAAACAACCAAGTCATGTCACATGCTCATGCGATTAAATAGAAAAAAGTTCGAGGAAAAAATGTATCGAAATATGCACCTAAATCACATCTCTCTGCCGACATATGCATCAATTTTTTTTGTTGGATCCTTTTCATAGTTAAAAAAAAAAACATATTGCCAAGATGGGCTTGCCAAAAAAAAAAGAGAGAGGCAATTTCGATTGATGGAGGAAAAGATTTGGCCAAAAATTTATCAATAGGACAAAAAAAAGATTAATACTATGAAAAACTTTAAATTTGAATGCTCGTGACAAATTCATCCTTCATTAATTTTCGTGAAACTTAACCATTAAATTGTTGAGTTGGATGACACGTAATAATTGACAATCGTACCAATTTAGAATTTTTTTCTCTCTACTTGTCGTAGGTGCATCAATTTGGAGTTTCTTTCGTGACATTAAACTAATTTAATAGAGAGTAAATTTGTTATAGATGTATAAGTTTAGGATTTTGGTGGTCAAAAAAATGGTTTAGGATAAATTTATCACAGATATACTGGTTTGGATAAAAAAAAAATAGTTTGAGGTAAATTTGTCGTAGTGTATCGGTTTAAGATTTTTTGTGGTATTCCAAAAAAATAAAAAGGTACTTCCAAGGTTCCTGGGTTCCTTTTGGGTATGGGCCTTATTAAGCCCATCGGCCATGTTCTCGACCCATAGTTTGTCGTGACCCGGAATAGGCTGGCCCAGATCTTCAAAAATACGCGTTGCTGAAATAGACTTTTTGTGTTTCTTCCCAAAGCACGATAATATCCAACTTAGATAATTAGCCATTTCTATTTACACAAAAAAAAAATTACAAGGATATCTACGACTGCTGTTAATTTATATATCGCATTTGTATCAACTTAAACTTTGTTCCTACTTGTTTTAGATACAAAAAATTTCACATTTTTATATTTCGTGATATCTTCATTAATTTTAGTTAAGTTTGTAACTAGGAAACTAAAATAGCAAGAATATCAATTGCAGATTACGATAAATGGGATTTTACTTTTACTATTATATGGACCATAACATTTTTGCGATTTCTTCATTAATAATCTTGTTAAACGACTTTCCTTTTTTTTGGTTACTTAATATTGACAATCATGTTATTTCGTTATTATATTAACCAACGTAGTAGATTATATGTTAGACTTTATTGAGCCTTTTTCGGTCTATGTGAAAGTGAATAAAATAGCACAGGACACCATTATGGCAGAAAAAAAAAAGGCCAAGAAATTCTCCCCCATTAATATTAGTTTACGGTCTAGCGAATTTATTCTTTTCAGAAAATGTGTTAAATAAGTTATTTCTAATAAAACGTGGAATGTGATGGCTTGGAGGCCATCACAAAATTAAATGGGCATGGGATAAATAGTTTAGACATGATATTGATTATTAGATTTTTTTTAACTTCATAAAAATTAATAATTTGAAAATTATTTTATTTAAAACGATTGATTTACTATTTAGAAAAAATGAATGGACGAAAAATATGTGTGTTATTAATTAATTACTTAAACTCGTAAATGAACTTTTAAGCTAGAAAAATGAATAAAAGAGGAAATTAAGCTCAGTGATGTGGGGGCAAGAGCGAGGCAGATTATGTCCTCCTCCGCAGTCCAGAAGATCTATGTGATGGCCTCCAAGCCCCAGCGCCTCCGTCAATGTCTGCTACTACCACTTCTTCTTCTTCTTCTTCTTCTTCTTGGCAACTTACTCCTTCCTGCAAAACCCTAGGATTTACTCTCTCTGTGTGCCGCTTGGGTCACTTATTCTGCGGGATACGACTTGGCAGGGGCAAATTTCCAGAGCTCAACTAAGAAGGCCAGGACGATGGCGACACAATCTTCTCTCAAGGACGCCTTCTCCACCTACGCCGATTACCTCAACAATCTTGTAATGTTTTCGCTCTCTCTCTCTCTCTCAGTGGTTCATTGCTATCGAGATGTGGGCATAGACAGCAGTGAGTGCGATTAAAGCGATTTTCTGAGTAGAAATTGAAAGGTGTTAGATTCTGTATAGTAAGCTTCTAGGATTGCCTTTTCACTCGAGGCACTGGTGTTGAAGCTGTGCATAGTGTTCACGTTAAAGGTGTTTTTATTGGTGCGCAATGCGGTGAGTAAGTCCGGTTGGCACTAGCCTTCGCTTGCATAAGAGCTAAGTTGCACTGAAACGCAGAGGGTCGGGGTATTGATCATTTGAGCCCTTTCTGATAGCTTAACAATGAGCATCCCCTGTCGTCTGAAGTTAAAAATCAGATGAAGCTGTATGTTTTGGGCACGATACATGCAAGGATCGTGGCCTTTTATCTGAGTCGTGCTTACATACCTTGGCCTTTTATTGCCATATGACCTTACCCTACTATTGGTTTCTCTCATTTCTGTTCAAATATTTGCCTGACAACCTCAATTTGCATCTGTAGAATGAAAAACGTGAAAGGGTAGTAAAGCGAGTCGAGACATAACCATGAACAGCAAGAAGGTTATATTTCAGGTGCACAGGTAATATTTTTTGGTATAGTTTATCTCCTTGTTGCCACTTTAAAAAGGGTCAAATGATCTAATTCTTTGATTCTTGCTGTAATTGATAAAATTGTAAGTAGCGGGGCATCAGCAAACTAGTTTTGCATGGTAAATTCTTAAAATTTCCCTTCCCAATCTTCTTGGAATGAACCACATCCCATATCGTGCTTATTGCAGGATCAGTAAAAACAACAAAGAGGAAGTCTTGGAGAAGGCACACAATGATTTAGCAGCTGTTACGGATCAGTACATAGCCAGACTGGTAAAAGAGTTGCAAGGCAGTGACTTTTGGAAACTACGACGGGCATACTCTCCAGGGGTTTGTGATAGTTTCTCTGTCTGCTTCAAAGGCCTAAATAGATTACTGAAATTGCCTAATTTTATGCTTTGATTTGCAGATACAGGAGTATGTCGAGGCTGCCACTCTCTGTAGATTTTGTAAATCTGGGACCCTTTTAAATCTCGAGGAGATGAATGCTTCTTTATCATCACTGAGCGACCCATCTCATGTACCTTTGCAGATTAATATCCTTGATTATATTCTTGGGGTAATGACCTCAAACTTCATAATACGTGCACTTGTGACTACTTTACCCACTGAAGTACATCAATCTTTGCCTGAAAAGTAAATAAGTGCGCTCCCTCAGAAGGTGTTAAGTCAGAGAGTATATGAAAACATGTTTTAGCTCTTGTGCCAACTGGCAGTAAGAGGATGCGTAATTGTGTATTCCTTGGTTACAACATTATTCATAGATAAAATCTCTAACATGAGAAAATATCTAGTGCTCTAGTCATTTTACAACTTCAAGGACTCATAATATTTCTTTCCCATATACATGTTATGAACCATATAAGAACCTCCATATTGAAGTATTGAAGTTATGAACCATAACCTTTTTAAGCATATTTAGCTGCATTCATGTGTCTGAGCTCTTAGAATCAATTTTTGTCGGAAAGTGATAGAGACTATTTATTTATGCATTTCGGGGATGAAATGCATGATGGGAGTCTACATTCTTAGGATAACTCGTGCATCGTTGTAGAGTTCGGTGGACAGGGGAAAAAAAAAAAAGAGAAGCTGGAGATACTATATAGTATATACCCAGGACAAGTCACAGCATTGGCATAAGAAATGCACTCAGGATAAAGTGTTGAGATATCTTTATTTGCTCTTTTGAATTGATCTTTTGAACTGGTTCTGTCTGTTCTGAGTCGGTTGATTCTGGTCATCTAGAGGAGTCAAATGTGTGCTTGATTAAGCAAGGGCCGCGCATGTGCTGGCAAACACTTGAAATGCTCGCAAGCTAATTTATCGAGCTGATATTTCTTCAGAAACTCAAAGCTGGTATTGCTCCCGTGAAGCTTGCAGATTTGACAGGGGAGCTTATGAGGCTGGCTATAGGTCGAATATCAGATGGTGAACTTGAATTTGCTGGAAAGATATGTACATTTGTGCGTGAAATACATCGTGAGCTGACCTTTTAGTGCCACACATGGACGAACCTCATGATATGAAGACGAAGATGGAGACGATGCTGCAAAGTGTGATGAAAATTGAGAATGGTATCATGCTGCCACTTTCATGGCTAACGTCACCGTATCTACTATTGCTTGATGATCATTTCAGGTCTTCTTGTTTGATGGCATTACAAATAGAGATCATTTAGCTGAGTCTGAGGCATTAAATCATCACTGCACTGAGTTAGTCATGAATTCTAGTTCAGTTATGGAAAGTTCTATGCGAATAGCTTTTTCCAATGATTTAAGCTTGAAGCTTTGCTAGTTTGAGTTTTGTAAATTTCCTTCTGCATTTACTCTTCCCTTTTCTTTTTTTAACCATTTTAGAGTTGTGCTGAGACTGAGAGGGAATAGACCTTATGTAACTGCAAAAATATCGCAGTGAATTTAAAATCTTATCATGTGCTTGCTTGCTTTGGAACACACTTCCTCTTCATGCATCAGAATTGAATTCCCCCAAGCTCTGATAGGTTCTTCCTCGTTCAGCTTGCTTTAGCGTCTACGTGAGAGGATCAGAATATATCCCACTGCTCGGATCTGATGACCCAAGTTATGCTCTGATGGGGGTTGCCGAGGGAATTGATCTATAAAGTACACTCTCTTCACATTCCAAGTCCTTACATTGTGGTCAATTTTATTCGTCTTTTGTTAAAATGATAACCACGAATACTTGAGTCTTGCAGGCGGTTCTGAAGTTGAGATGTATCGAGTTTGCTTCTAGCGAAGATCTCGGGGCCCAAAAGCGGCTAAGCTTCTGCAACTACTTAAGTGAAAGGAGCTCTGTCATGTATCCCATTGAAAGCCTCCCTGTCTGGATCCTGTTTTACTCGTGGCAGGTGGCGAACGGTATATTGTAATTGGGTTTGGGTGTTTGTGGGGGGTTGTTAATGGAGATTTTGACGTGGGATGGTTGGATTTTCTAGTTGCGCAACCTTTGTTGACAACCTAATAGGACTATTGTCCCCTCTTTCCGAAACTTTTATTGGTTTTCTCTCGCCTTGGTATCATCAAAGCACACATGTGAGGTCGAATCAAACTTATTACAGAGAAAGGCCCAGCTTCATCTGGGGTTGAGCTCCAGCCGAACAATGCAGAAGCCCCACTCGGCTCTCTCGATATAAAGCCGAAGTAGTTCTTGGGAGAGAACGTTTTGATTACTCTGGGAAATCATGATTGTTGTCAACGAAGGATGTGCCTTGGCAGAGAAGGCCGGAGACGGAGAGTGAATGGATATTTGATTAAAGGTCACACTGCTGGACTTCAAACATCAGCTTTCGAGTGAATGAACTTGACTAATGTCACACGGCTGGACTTTGAACATCAACCGTGTGATTTCTCTTTTGCTTACGCTCCACTCAGTCTGAAGAATCCGCGCGAAACGGAGGGTTCGACGCAATACATGATGAAACGACACCCGCGACGATCAGACGAATGATCAATTTGTGAGCATCTACTGCACGACACTGTATACGTTTTTGGACGACACTTAGTGAACCCGATCGATCGACTCTTCCCATGTCGTGATGACCCGACATGTACGCCATGCGAATCGTACAAAACATGGTGAGCTGTTTTCTTTAACGCGCGGAAATCTGCTTTCGAAGGGTAGACAATGAGATGTTTATTTTGGTAAGAAGTCCGGTCAACATCACCACCTCCTCGTTCGTGACATTCGCCCACTACTTAGGAATTGACCATGCCTTTTCGGATTTGGCCATCAGTTTTCTCGCTGGTCACGTCTCCACCGGCAAACACCACGTTCCGGTGGCCCGTGGAGTCGACCTTTTGTCCAACACTTCACTACAGACATAACCCTACGTGTTTAACATTTTGCGCGGGTGACCATCGATTTTGATTCCCCGCTAATTTGTACTTCTGCCATGAACTTAGCCGTGTATTAGCGGACCCGGGGTGGATCCGAGGCGTAAGTCGCGAAAATGGCATCCCACCATAGCCACCGGAATATAGACCACAACCATGGCGAAAAAGGGATTTACCCATCTGATTTGGAATCCGTGATTTTTTTTATGCGAAATAGCGATGATCATAAGTTCAAGCATTTCTCATTTATTGTCTTGTGTATCGTATGGGGGTATCGAAACTGAATCGAAGAATCAAAGCGAACCGCTAACTAAGACGATCTGAACCGAAAATTTCGTGCATTTTGATTCAGTTCGGTTTGGTTTTTTGTTCGGGTAATTGAAAAATAACCATTCTTTTTTTTTGGTTTGGATTTTTTCGATTTGGTTAATCGAACCTAATTGAAAATCTCCCTCTTTTTTTAAATAAAAAATATTAGCAATTTGGGGAAAAAAATAATCTCCTTTTTTTATTTTTTTTTTTCCTTTTTCGTTATTATTTTTTCTTTTTTGGTTAAAAGGGCCGGCGACCCTCGCATGCCGTGGGCGTTACAAGCCCTTGCGGGCCATAACGAGGGTGTGGCGGCCCTCACCAGCCTCAACGAGGGGCCACGACCCCCTACCCACAGGCTGACGGGGTTTGTCGTCCTCGATCAATGGTTAGTGAGCTCGCCGGCCCTTGTAACCAAAAAAGAAAAGGAAAAAAAATCAAAAAAGAAAAATTGAAGTACCGAACCAAATCTAATTAAGTGGGATTTTCGATTAGCTTGGGGTCACGATTCAACCGCTCACCTTAATAGTTCAACTCAGTTCGATTTTACATCATTAGCTCAATGAGATTGCCCCATTTTGTAACTGCTTCTTGTGTGAGATTATTTGTGCATTAGGATTAGAGGGGATATTTGAACACTATTTGTAGAGTTTTCAGTCACAAACCTTCTCATCACAGGCCGAGTAAGCCAGTCTCATATTAGACTAATTAAGAATCTCTATATCTTATATTATTAGACTAACCCTGTAAAGTAGTAAAAATCAATCTCAATTCATGTGGCTCACATCAGAAAGCAAAAAAAAAAAAAAAAACCTCTTATACGAGGCGGTGCCTTTGCTTGCTGTGGTCGTGACACGCGACCGCCACAAACCCCCTCCGTATTGGTCGTTGATGGACGCGGCTGCCAAGGGCCTCGTGCGCGGCTCCGATGGCTGCTGGCTCGTGTGGGACGGGGGCGGCGACGACGACGGAGGGCAGGACCATTTATGGAGATGGCCTCGTGTCGTGGCCACTAGGCCTTAAAGGTGGGAGTTTGCGAAAAAGCACGTGCGTGGTCATACATAGTTGGATCTGGCCTTTTGCTCGTCCCGAGGAGACGCCGGGGCAAATGTTTCTGTCTTGCTGTCCCCCGGCTACGCACGTCGGGGCCGCCGTAGGGGTTGGCGACCGTAGCTGACAACGGAGAGCGCTGGTCAGTTACAATTAATCATTCGGCTATTGATGTTTGAGACCGACTTAGAGCCGTGCGTAGAATTAGGTTTTAGCAAACGAACCTGCCCCTCTCTACTACTCAACCCGTTAAGTCCGTAACACAACAAGGCAATAGAATCCACCAACAGAAACGCCTAAAAAGTAAACCCTAGAGTCCCCGTGGGCATGTATTAACTCCCCCTGAGTGAATTTTTCTTTTTTCTTTTTGGCATTTCGAAAGGCCTTGGACGGAGATAATCGATTCCGAAAAGAGGAGGTTCCGAACATAAAATCCGGCTGAATTTGGCTTTCGATTTTCGGAGTCGGGTAGCATGATCCATGCTGACCCTGGAACAGGAATTTGTTTTTGGGAACAAAAAATCAATTAACGTACGCAAGCGGGTTTTCATTTCTTTTTCTTGTTTCGGAGAAATAAAAAAAAAATAGAGAATCGTTGCGCGGGACAAGCTAAAGCTAATTCCTATCGCAGAATGTACGCTCGAACCGGTAATCACTCCGCATTTTATCTGCCTACGATTTGAAAACCAACGTTCGCGAACTCCATGGAAGCTATTGTTGGGTATTCTATGGACGAAAGTCATTCCTATGGGAGGTTTAAAAAGGCGTCGCAATCACGCCTGCATGTCGAGAGGCTCGGTGATGACGTGAATCGAACTCGCGATCTCTTGTTTTGTTTTTTTTTTCCCCTCTTGTTGGGTTCTCTGGCGTGTTTTTTATCGCCGTTGCTTCCGTGCTTTCAATGAAAAACGACGGAAAAGGCAAAAGGCGGCCGTCTAAAACGACGCCGTTGCTCCCCCAAAAAGATCCGATCCTGCGCCCCGCTTGCCCCCCAGCTCGCCAGCTGTCACTCGTCCCCGCCCTCTCCCACCTTTGGTCCCTGTCAAGTCAAATTCTTCATCCTCCCCCTTCCCCGATTCGCTTTTGCAATAAATTGGTAGGATAATGACACGAAATTTTTATTCTTAAATAAAAATTTATTTGACGACGGCATAAAATCCTAAGATTGTCGTGCCCGGCGACAGGAGGCCGACAATGGAGACGCGAGAGAGGAGGAGGGAGCGATAAAAAGAATTTTTATTTCTCATTTCTGTTACGAAAATAAAAGAGCTGTAAATTTTAACTTCTCATTTCTATTTCAAACTTATTTATGAAATAAAAATGAAATTGCATTGCTAGACATTATAAATTTGGGATAAATATATCGCATAGGTATAAATTTGGGCATTTTGATGTCACGCAAAAAAAAAAAAAGGTTCAACGTCTCACAATGAGTATGTTTATGATTTTTGGTGGCTTTTTACCCACAAAATTATTTACGTTGAAACTCAAACTCGCACTTGCAATTTTACTCTGTTTCTCTTAGGGGCAGTTTGGCAATTGAAAGTAATCGTCTGAAGTGCCTTCGGACCGGGCAGTGGACCGGGTTCGGACCATAGAGTTGGGGCCTATTCGCGGGTCATAGAGGGACAAAGAAAGGGCAAAAGGAGTGACGAAGGTGGCCGACGTGTCGTTTCAGTAGTGACGTGGCATTGCGACAGGTCGAAACGTGTACAGGGGCTCCCTTGTCGAAGGGAAGACACAGCTACGACTGTCCCCACGCTTTTCCCGACGGACTGCCTTGTCGGTCTTTTCCGTCTTGCCGGCAGATTCCCATAGATTGCGTCATTTTTTCGCAGTTCTCACCAAAGTTGGATTTTTTTCTTCCCTTCCTTCTCCCGTTTAGGCACTATGGGCACGAAAATGAACACGTCCTTGGGGGCAAAATCGGGCACGTGACGAGCATGTGTGATCACCGTCCGGCGAGTTTTGCGGCCGCCGATGACTTCAGGGAGTCTTTTGAGAGACGCTCGCCAACTTCAAGTGATTTTTTTTTTTTTGGGTGAAAATTTTGACAAAATGGCGCCACTGCGAGGCTAGTTTTTTGGAATTTTTGCCTATCCTATACATTCCCTTTCGAATAGAACAAAAAATAACAAGTCGACATGACAAATGAAAGAGGCGAACGCATCTGCCCCTATGAACACAATTACACAAGGGCATAAGGTTCGATGCTCGAGTCGAACCACTTAAGCGCTCGCCACAGCTAGATCTCGCAGCAACGTGCTAGCAGCCTAAAAGTTTTCGCGCACCAAATAGTGAATAGCCAAAAAAAAAAAAAACTTTACTTGCTTGGAAATCTTTATCTAATTTTACCATTGGATGAGCTTATTACGTTAGACAATAATTAATTTTAATAACAGCGTATTGAAATAAAGAGCAATGCAGCTTAAATGAGTAAAGATATATGTGACGACGGCTAGTGAAGTAAAATTTAATTTGCACCTAAAAACAGTTATTTCCGTGTCACTTAAGATTAAAGTGTTAACTTTTTTATTGTTAAAAAAAAAATGGAGTGTGTGTATTACGGTGAATCCAAACGGATAAATCGTGCGAAGGAGATGACATGGTGTATTGTCCGAGTGCTATGAATTTGTTGCCACTTGGCATCGTGAGCACAGGTATCCTACTTTCGATTGGTCGATTGCACCACGTGTTACTACCTTATGATGTATCCTTCGTATACGTTATTTTCTCCAAAAATTTCGAGTCATGCTTTGCTTCTTCTTCTTTTTGGCTCAAAATGCCATGTTTAGGGTGACTTAGAGTTATGCAATTTTTATGGCAATGGGCTCGCGACATTTGATTTTGACTCTGGTTAGATATGCAATGTAATTGACCTTTAAAAAAATTGACATATTAAAATAGGCCAAATACCGCCCCCCCAAAAAAAATTCAATTTTAACCTCTATCCCAATTATATCCAATTTTTTTTTTATCTCATGAAAAATCCCAAATTTTGATCTATATCCCAATTACATCTTTTTTTTTTGTCTCGTAAAACTACAACTTTTATTTTTGTCCTAATTCTACCGATCTGATATCCAAAAAACCATCAACTTTATCATTTGTTTCAATTATATAAAAGAATATCATAAAAAATTTCAAACTTTTACTTTTGGCCCAATTCTACCACCACCAGCCTTTCGTCTATAATCACCATTAGTTATTCTTATTTGGCTTGAATTTTCTCACCAAATTTACCAATGAATTTTCGAAATTAAAAAAATAATAGGTTTCAAGGACGGCAAAATTTGAGATTGTTTGTCCAGATAACAAAATCTCCACGTTTCACCATTTTTTGGGCTGTTGAGTGCGAGAAAGAATCTAAAATGCACCATCTTGAGTGTCTTTGTATCTCTCGACAATGTGTGGAGGAAGCAGATAATAGAAAAGAAGTTACTGGATTTTTTCATGATAGCTTTACCGAGGTGTTTAACGACGTGGAAATGCCACACATGATTAATTAACGGTGATTATGAACGGAAGGCTAACAATGGTATAATTAGAATAAAAGTAAAAGTTTGGGGTTTTTTACGAGATAAAAAGAATTTTTTTATATAATTAAGACAAATGTCAAAGTTATGAGTTTTTTGGGATGTTAAGCTGGTAGAATTAGAGCAAAAGTAAAAATTTGAGCTTTTACGAGAGAAATTCTTTTTGGATATAATTGGGATATAGACTAAAGTTGAAGGGTTTTTTTTGGATATTGGGCCTATTAAATGTCGACTCATTTAATTTTTTTTCATTTTTCATTTTCTTTTAAGGAAAGCTAATGAATTCCAGGAAGTCGGGGGGCGAGCCCCGAGCAGATATTTCACCAATCAAACCCCTTGAGAATATCTTAACCTAAGAAGAAAGGCAAAAAAAAAAAAAAGGGGGAGGTTGAGATCGGACAAGTACGACAACGACGGAGCCACCACTTTCCGAAGTGGATGATGAGCTGGCAATGATCCGGCCGGTGACCCCTCGCGGGTGCGAAGAGTTCCCATTTCGTCCCCGAGAAGCCGAGTCCTGAAGTTTCAAAGACAAAGGCGTAAAAATGGCGCAAGAATAAATAAAAATAAATAAGAAATAAATAAGAATTAAGGAAAAGAGAAAATGGAAAACAAAAAAAGGAAGAGGAAACATGATCACGTGCACGTCCGACGGGCATGACCGGCATGCTGTATCCACATGGGTCACGGGTCTGCCGCTCCGTCACGTGACCCTGAGTCACCCCGGCGCGAGTTTCGAAGCATTTTTTTCTTCTTCATCTTCTTTTCATCATTATCACTGCAAAATGTATACTTTTTATTTGTTCTGTAAATATATACATTATATGTTCTTTCTAAAATAAAATAGGATGAGTTCTGCCGACCTTTGACTCAGGAGTCAATTCGGCGACAGGTGGAGGAACGGGGAGCCGGAAGAAGTACGATTAGATTAGACCGAATGTATCACAACTATACTTAACAATAAAATACTTAAGAAAAGTTCACATTACGTGGAAGATTTTTTTTTTTTTGTTGCTGAGGAAAAGGCGATTTTAATTCCTTAACTTAATCTATGAGTTCTTGTTATCGGGTGCCACGGATTAAAGGTGAGCATAGCTCTAGCGAAGAATTAAAAAGCAGAGATTTGGACTGATTAGGACTAGTCCGGCTTCATATTTTAGGATACGTGGGATGGGTTTTGGGTTGTAAAACTGAAGAACCGGATTCGAGGTGAAACTTGAAACCGATCATTTGCATTTTCTTGTTTTACAATTTAGCATGAACCTACAGGATTCATGACGCCTGATGATGAGTATGTAATCCCGAACCGCTAAGCTAAGCTTTCATTTTCGTCGATATCTTTTGTCAAGACTTTTACTTTGTTAATGTTTCGTATTTTTTGTGAGTCCAAATACGAGTCATGGTCGATTGAAATAACAAACCGTGGCCATTAGAGGTGATGATTCGCTACAGTCGTTCAGTTAAGAATACAAGTGAAATCTTGATAGACCTTAGAATCGATCTTGAAACTCGTGACAATGCAGGTTCCATGGTAGGTTTCATGTTCCAAAAGTTGGTTGATCGATTTCCACTAGTTGGTTTCGAGTTCTAGGTTAAACCTAGACCTACCTTGGAACAGCTCACCATACTGCAGATGATCAACTGTCTCATCCAAATAAGAAAAATTTGTCATTTCCAAGGTTCTATTTGTTTAGCAAAAATACTTTCAAAGAAAATGTTTTCAAATTTTTTGGTATTTGATTCGCAAAAAATAAGCTAGTCTAGGAAAACATTTTTCACCTGTGAAAAACTACTTCAAAAGTGAGGAAATGCTTTCCTTTTTTTGAGGAGAGAAAAATATTTTTCTTATCTTTGCTTCTTCATTTCCTTTGCATTCAAATTTTTTATACTATTTTTTTTTAATTTTCTTCTCTTTTTTATGTTTTTATTTTTATTTCTTCTTTCTCTTTTTTTACTTTGTCCGCCAGTCGCCGGCCATAGTAATGCCAGCGACCTGCCATAGGCTCTCCCCAGCCTTGCGCAAGTTGGCCTCGTCAAATATGGTGAGGCTAAGGTGAGGCCAAGCCTTTGCCTATGGCTGGCAATCGGCTGATGAACAAATTTAAGAAGAAAGAAGAAAAAAAGGAAGAGAAAATAAAATAAAATATAAGATTAACAAAAAATAGAAATAAAAAATTTTATTAAAAAGTTTGAATTTTTTTTAAAATAGAAAATTGTCCACATTAACAACGGCAGTGCTACGTAAGTTGACTAGGTCCACATCAACAATTTTCAACCAAAAGATGACGCAACAAATAAAGTTAGATTTTCCTTACCAAATGATGGAAAATATTTCTCAATGCATTTTTAGATCTCAACTAAGCACTAGAAAATATAGTCATTTTCTTGGAAATTAACTTCCCCGAAGAATATTTTCCAGAAACGACTTATTTGTCGCGAAACAAGCGAATCCTAAAGCACTGTTTTGATGATGTACAGTCGCGGTGGGTTTGCTAAGGGCGCGCATGGCAACCATTCTGTTCCAGAATGAGTTTCTGAGCAAAAAAAATGTGTTTGATAACGAAACTAATTTCTAATCCTAGAACAGAAATTCGTTTGACAAAAATTGAAAATTTCTACTTTTCCTACGGCGGCGGCCGGCGACCGGCGGCGGCGGCGGCGGCGGCCGGCGGTGGGGAACAGAAATCAATTTCTGTTTCTCTGAGAAACAAAAAAATTTTGTTTCTGATTTCTTGTCCAAATCTGTTTCTGGAACAACTTTTTGTTCCAGAAACAGAAAAATAGAAAGAATTTATCAAACGAATTTCTCGTCCAGAAACCATTCTGAAACAGAAATTCTGTTCCAGAATGGTTTTCATGCGCGCCCTAAAAGTGCTACTCTTTCTTTACAAACGTCGAGAGAACACTCCATTAACAAGACCCGCCTCTTAATTGAATTGGAGTGGATTAACGAATGACTGTCGGGGGAAAAAAAAGCTTTTTATTTTTATTATTTTTGGGTCAGAATTGGATTGGGTTGGTAGTTAGCTATAGGAACGCGTTCGGCTGGTGCTTTGTATACTACTTTTAAATGTTGACGTGAAACTGGAATTGAATTTGTTTATTGACTATTGAAAGTCGCAGAGAGAGACAGAGACCCCTTTTGATAGGTTTTATCTATACATTCAATAAATCACTTATTGCCCATAATTGTATCTCTATCTACCGAATTATGTACCCACGTGGTCACAAATCATATCAAGTGGATTTTTGAATTAATCGAGCTGCTTAAGTCGATTGTTTTCGAGATTATTGAGCAAGCTTAACCTCATTAAGTGTTTTCGATTTTCAAAATTCAGCGCTTAATCGTGTTGTTAGATAAGATATCATCACCGATATATTTTGGATTTTTCTAAAAGCAAATTGGAACCTAAATTAATTTTTTTTTTATCAACAGACCCTCGAGAAAATCGAAAGCATCTGAGTACAAAATCTCAAAGCTCTCGGCGCTATCATACATTTTCACACGTGACCAAAATGTAGCACGATGCTTTTTCAGCTCTTTTGACCTTGACAAGCAGGTTGGTTGAGCAATCCTAGCATGGGATGGTGTAAGAATCAATGCGCGGTTATTAATGTGGTCCCGACTCATTCTCATGAGAGTTGCTACATACATTTAAATATACATTTGAAAATAAATAGGAAAAAAAAGATATGAATTAGAAAGATTATTCATACTGAGTAAATTACCGAGTAAAATGAACGACGGAGAAAATATTTTCTTAAAAATGAACGAATGAGAAATACTTTCATCGTCTAAAATAGTGAGATATAAATTGTTGTCAGTAATGAAAATATATATTTCTCGTTGACAAATTGTTTCAACCGTCATAAATGATCATCTTAATTTTTTTTTTATTATATTATCTATATCTCCGAAGCAAATGGAGCTCAAAGGACTTGGAATCGTGCATCTATCCCGCTACTTTTGCCTGAACCAAGACACAATGTAGATGCCATCCATACATAAGAATTCCCAGCCTTTGAATCTGACGAGGAAGCCACTAGGAATCATGTCGTCGTTGGATGACCAGCTTCGCTGAGAACGGGAAACAATGACAAGAGGCAGATTCCGAGGATTACGGATCGCGCTTCCTAACGGATCCTCGAATATATATATATATATATATATATATATATATATATATATGTTTATATATCTCTTTAAAGTCGGAGTTTAAGTGAATGTTCGCGCTTACGATTGGCTTGCGGTATTTAACTTTACCTTTGCAACCGAACATAGTTTTCCTTATCGATGCAGGTGATTTGCATGGGGATAATTATTAAAAAGTCATAAACCTATTGTACAGATGTCAATTCAACCTCAAACATTTTAATTGGACAATTTAGTCGAAATTCTTTCGATGATTTGCCAATGCAGTCATTTCGATAAAATTTTATTGAAAATCACTGATGTGGACGTCAGTCGTCTTACGTGGCACATCCAACGCTACGCGTGGATGATTACTTTTTAATGTTATTTTTTATTTTCTTCTTTTCTCGTCATTGTCGGTGACGCCAAAAGAAAATAAAGAAAATAAATCATAAAAAAAACACAATATTCAGAAAAAGTACCTAAAAATCTGCACAAAAAAAATCAATCTACATTAGTGTCGATCATATCACATAAAACGGTTAGCGTCCACATCAGCGATTTTCAGCAAAATTGATCGGAAAGATTGTATTAACAAATCGTCAAAATTGAAATATTTAATGCCGTGTCATCCGAATAATAGATTTATTATCCTTTTTTTTTTTGGGCAGTGTGCAGTGTATAATTCTGGAGCTGCCAAATTCTATCCCCCAAGACTCGTTGACTACTCTTAGTTTTTCTAGATTAGGGTTTCGTGGACGTTTTTGTTGACCGATCCTTGTACCCACGTTGAATATCAACCAACCTCCATTAACGCGCGTGGGTCTCTGACTCTCTTTGTTGCCATAAGCCAAAGCAAAAAAATAAAAGTTGGGGGAGGGGGGGGGGGGGTGGTGTTCAGGTGCCCAACGCAAAGCATCTCGAGCCAGACCAATCACATCTGTCCACCACAGCACGAAGCCTCGAATGGAAATGCACTCGGTCCGCACCAATTCTTTGCACACGTTTGGTAATGGAAGGCGAACAAGTTCGCTTTCCCAATAGGAAAAGAGCGGATTCCAAAGGGATAAATTTCCCATTTTGGCGGACTCCATGACGCGCCGGTGGTGTTCGGACTCGGGTAAGCCGAACCGATAGACCCCGGCAGACCGAAAACAAAGAACCCCCCTCGAGGTGGTTGCGAATCACGCTCGTGCGCTTGCGTCTTGATCGAAATATTGTCGAAGCCGACACACCGGTCGCCTCGTCCGTAATGTTAGAACTTGATTTCTGAACTGGATGCGTACCCGCGAGTCCTTTGTTAACCTAAGACGAGTAGGTGGATCTAGTGCAAAGATCCCGCAGGATGATGTACCTTTCGGTCCTTCTCGAGAAGGGTCTTCTTTTCTTCTTTTCCCCTTGTCTTGGTGAGAAATGGAATCAATATGTAGACAACAGTTGGCGCCAAAGACAATAGTCAGTAAAGAAAAAAAAGACAAGAAATGATGGATCATGGTCCAACTCTTGTCCTCGCTCCACTACAGTCAACGCTGAGCAGGACGAAGCTGTCAATTTATTAAATCTGAGTCTTATACCTTAATTTACTGAATAATGAAGAGAAAAGTACCAAAAAAAATCCTAAACATAATTTATTAATACCGATTCAATCACAAACTTTTGAATTGGACTAGTTTAGTAATGAACTTCTTCGCATTGATATCAATTCAGCTCATTCGGTCAATTTAGGCAAAAAAATCGTTGATGTAGATGTAGGTCATCACACATGACACGGTCGATACCGACGTGAGTATTTTTAATAATTGATATATTTTTATATTTTTCTCTTTTTTTATTTTTATTTTTTTGCCAATGGCTGGCTAGTCGCATGCCATGGCTGGCGAGGGGAACCCTTGTCGGGCTGCGCACGGGCGAAGGTCAGCCTTGCTAGATTTGGCGAGAGCGGCCTTGTTGGCGCTCACCCAAGCGAGGTTAGCCCTCGTCGGCTGGCCTTCGGCAAAAAGAAAGGGAAAAAAATCCAAAAAGAAAATTCAAAAATTATATAAAAATGTACACGTCAACGATAGTGGTGTCGCATAAGGCAACCAATCTCTATGTCAGCAATTTTCGACCTAAATTGGCCTAATGGACTAAATTGTTACCAATACAAAAATGTTTAAGATTAAATTGGTCCAAGTGAAAAATTTAGAACTGAAATTGTAATAATGCAATAGATTTATGATTTTTTGGTACTTTTTTTTCCGAGTAATGAAAATACCAAAATATGAGAAATTTCAATATAGAAGAGGTCCACCATTGCTTAGAAGACGATCCATGGCCATAGGGGTGATAACTGGCTACGAACTTAGCGAGGTTATGACAGCGTGCCGAAGACTAGGAGCGCGACTGCTTTCGAATGTTCATAAATTTTCAAAGATTTCTTGGTGCTTCGTACGAAAGAGGGGTAATTGCCCAATTATTTTATGGGTACGAATTCTGTCATAGGCTTTCAAATTTTGTCAATTTAGTCCTGAACCTTTATATAAACTTGCGATGAAGTTCTTCCGCCCAATTTTCGTTGAAGATCGCCGACGTAGCAATGTATCATGTAGGACAGCAAGTGATGGCTAGACCGCCACGTTGGTGATTTCTCTCGAAAATTGGCCGTAATCACTGCATTGAAATCTTTGAGTGAATAAATAAAGTGATAAAAATTTAGAAATTCAGGATCGAATTGACATCGCTACAATATCAAGTCGACTTCACCGATATAACGACTCAATTCCGTGGTACAACTTGAGGGACATTTTATGGCAAACAATGGGACCGCGTAGTGGAGGAATTGAGCCCGGCACGAACCGTAAAACACGTGTGGGTGCGCCCACGCCGCACGCCAACTATTTTCGACCGACCACTTCTAAGTTTGGGGGATAATTTCTAGCCTGCTTTGGCTAGGGCTGATATATTATATTTATATGTACATAGGGAATTCATATTATTTTATTTACGTTTCAGTTTGGGGACTAGAGAGAGAGCTTAACGAGGAAAAACCATCGAGATTAGGGTTGGTTAATTATGTTTTTATGCATTCCTATGCCCGGTGATAGATTTGTCGCCTTTCCTCTTCTTCTTGTTCTTGTTCTTTTATTTTTAATTATTTATTGAGAGCGTAGATTATTTCATGATGGTTGGAGTTCGTAATTTTCCATACTAAATAGGCCAAGAGGTTATGAAAGTTTGGAGTAATTCATATTTTCACCTCGTACTTGAAACGAAAAATTACCAAAAAAGGCTCTAAACCTATTGTGATTGTACCGATTGAATCCTAAATCTTTTGTATATATGCCATTCGGTCCATGTGGTCGGCGATGTTGACGTGAATAAATTTTTGTTAATTTTTTTTATTCATGTATTTTCTTATCTTTTTTTTTGTTTCTAATTTTATTTTTTATTTTTTACTTCCCACCGTGGTAGCAAGCTGTTTATAGTGAGGGTTCGCTGGAGTTCGCCGGCCACTGGGCGAGGCCGGCCAAATGAATTGAACTGACACAAATGAAAAAAAGTTTAGAACTCAATTGACCAAAAAAAAATTTAGGATTAAATTAACACAATTACAATAGGTTCATGAATTTTTTTTTTTGAAATTTTCCATACTTTAAAGCATTCATCAATATTAAAAAACATATCGCGAATACTTTTTCTATACGTATTATGTCCTAATTATTCAATAAATACCTACATCAAAAAAATGCCATGTTTAGATCTTTTATCCGCGTCTCGTAGTTCACGTCTACAGAGACCATGTGATATCAAATGTTGCTAATTTCGAAAAAAAAAAATATGTTGCTAATTAGGTTTTGATTTTTTTTTGTTTCGTTGGAAAGTACTCATAATTACTCTAAATGCGTTTCCATGAGGCCAGAAGATAAAGAACTTCGTTAGTATTCAATATCCGTAATTATATCGCGAGGAATTAATTAATCATCGCGAGTTGAGATTCAGTGATTCATCAACATTTAAACGTATCCTGATTATGTTTGTAACTCATTGGATTGTAGTAAAAGAATAGGCTGTATGTAAAAGCTATCGTGCTGTAAAGTAATCAAGCTATAACGATTATAAGGTATGTGGTTTCAGTAATGTGCCATTCATTACACAGTTTTGTTTCAGAATGTGACATATATAGAAAGATATATAGCCAAAACTCGCAAAGAGCCGCTAAAATTGGATTACAGCAATATAATTATCATTTCTATAGTCAATCGTGATTCACGAGTTTAGCACGCCATATATCTTATTAGTGCATTTCACATTTATCGATGATGTAATTGAAAGTTACCTCATAACATTGATTATATGAAAGATATATGATTTCTCTTTATAAGCAAACACGTATGTAACACCCCATACTTATCATCAAGGTATTATGGTTTCTCTAAAATGCAATTTATAATTCCAATTCACGTTTTCATCATATAATAGTGAATATATTGATCAGATAATTAGCAGTATGATTCAAAATACAGTATTTGCCTATTTCAGAATTACTTAAAGTAATTTACAGATTAAGAGAATAATCATGTCATATTTACTATTTAGCAACGAAAGTTCGGATGGTTGTACGTAATAGTAAGCAACTGATATAATGCCAATTATTATGCTGTAAACAACTTTTACAACAATGCAAATAACTTATTATCAGATCAATTATTTGCTTGCTATTCGATAGCTTATTATTAGTCATTCGAAAATATAATTATATTTGTTTATCATTAAAAAAAGAATTACACAAATAACTTGTCACGCGTCATGTGAATTTAACTTATGATTGATAATATAGTATGGATAAATTAAGCGAGACAAATAAATACGAGTATTGGGCAGACTAAAATAACTATTAGATAGAGAGATATCGTTGTAACAAACGATCATATGTAATAGCTCTGTAATGAAATGTCGGCTATATCGACGTGCCGCCGGCGATCGGTATCGATCGAGTGTGTTACTTGAAAGTGAATCGAGGAAACTCCACTCTAGGATCTAAATGGTCTTCTAGGGTTGGTCCTCTCCGCAAACCTTGGAGATTATTAACTACTCCTGTCCATGTCCTTTTTTTTACGCTTTTGTTGGGCAGCACGTGATGGTCTTTGTTATGATAAATCAAACCAAAAAAATGCCTTCGAAAAAGAAAGGAATTTATGTCCCTCGGTGCCATCTAGCAGCCGCCCGTCAATTCCTCTCCGCGTGTACGGTGGCCCCCGCTAAACATGCGCCGGCGTCAGCGTCAGATTCATATCTCTCCCTCTCTTTCTCACACGGGCACGGACGTTTTAGTAACTTGCTCTTTAAGTATTGAAACGATGAATGAAACAATGAATGAACCCATCGAAAGCGAAACGGAGATTAGCCACGTATCACGCAGAGGAGGAGAGAGAGAGAGAGAGAGTGAGTGAGACAGAGATGGGCTGTGGGTTCTTTTTATGGGAATCGCAGGTTTTTGGAATATGATGTCGGGGTCGGGTCTGATTACGGAGATTTTCTTTTCTTGTTTTTGGTGGGTTGTGTTCATTTCGTCTCTTTAAGGTATACGTATTGCGAAATACGTAAGGGAATACGTGATTGTAATAGAAATATTTTTATTTTTCTTCTTTTGTAGGCAGAGAGAAATCAGGCGAGAGAGAGAGAGAGAGAGAGAGAGAGACGGAGAGATGCTGAAAGATCTCGCCTTGGTCCGTGCTTATATATGGGCACGCGCAGTTGAGAGTTTGGTGTCGTAGTTGTTAGCACGAACCCTCTCCCTCTTCTTCTTATAGTGAGAGAACCGAGAAAGGACTCTCAGGATGAGCAGATCACGAAGAAATCCTCAAAAAACTGAATGGGTACGTCCTGTCTTCTTCGTTTCGACGTGTTTCTGCGTCTCTCGTTGCTCTGTTCTTTGGTTGGTTGTCTCACGATTTCAGAGCCTTTCTTTTGTTTGGTTGGTTAATCCCTTGTTTTCGTCTAAGATTCTGTATTGAATGCTGTTCATGTGGCACTGTCTTCTGTCCTTGGCCATAGCTCCATTGCTTTTTGTCACTGATGTTGATGAACTCTCTTGATTTATCATATCAAACACCAGATTTAGCTTCTCCGCCTTGGATTTGGAGTCCTTTTCTAGGAATCTTTTGAACGTCCTGCATCTCTGTTATACGAAAGAATCTCTGCTTTTTGGTGATTTCGTTTTTTTCGGATCTTCGTTGAGGGATTGGGTTTGGTGACGATTGACATATTATAATTTTCTCTAGATTTTGGAGATGTTGATTGGTCTCTCTTATTTAACAATCCCTAGTGTTCAAGTACCTTTCTGCGATTGCCCCTTTTCTTCTGTAATGTCTGTGGGGGATTCTCGGTATCTTTCTCTGATTGGTGATGGGGGATTCTAGTCAACGGCTCTTTTCTCACAATCAGACCGGATTGCTTCTTTCTCTTCATTAGCATCAGCTTCACCTAAGGAAATAAATTTGAAATTTCCTTCCTTTTTTTCTTGCCTTTTCTGCTTCTATAGGACATCAACATGAGCTTTTCACCTAACATGGATGATGATATGAGAAACTCATCCGAAGAATGAATCCACCCAGGTTGGCAGTTTCCTTCTCTCTCATATCTCTCAATTTGATTTTGCTTATATGTAAGACAACTAGGTATTCATGTTTTTGTTCTACTTATCTGCTCTGTTTTTGCAGAGTTGTGATTGACAACGAGACTTGCAAGAACGCAACAGTAATCCAGGCATGGCTTCTTTTTGTTCTCCTCCTTTTATCTCTTTAACAAAGTTGTCTTTTTTATAACTGCTTGACACCTTATCTCTTCATGGTTCGGTTGATAGTGCAAACAGACGGGAATACTAACTGGAAGTTGTACAAGTCCTCACTGATCTCACCTTATCGTTACCAAAGCATACATTTCCTCTGATGGTGGATGGTTTATGGACGGTAGGCCTTTGCATACTTTCCATGGCTTTTCTTGATAGATCGGTTCATCACTATGTGTCCGAACCTAACTTTCCTTATGTTACCCTGACAGTCTTTAATGTTATTGGTCAAAGATGGAAACAAAATTTATCGATGATGAGATCCTTGATTATATTAAGAAGGTAAGTTGTAGTCAGCACTTGTTGATTAGTCCTTTCCCACTGGTTTTCTTATTCTTTCTTTTCTTCTGCCCCTTGCATCTCTCTGCTCATGGTTTTACCATTTATTTTCAGGTTCTCGGCAAGACTCGTGTTTCACTCCTCCTTAAGATCGGTTCGGGGTCAAGCCCTCGGATGACCACACTGCCATTGAGTTGACTGGAAGTGACCGACCGGGTCTCCTATCTGAAGTAAGCGCTGTCCTCACCCATCCAAGTGGCAATGTGGTGAGCGCCGAGGTGTGGACCCACACACCCGCGCGCGCGCCGCAGTAATGCATGTCACGGACGAGGAAACTGGGTTGGCTATTACCGACCAGGAGAGCTTACTAGAATCAAGAAACGGCTGTGCAATGTCCTCAAGGGAAGCAACAAATCCCGGGGAGCGAGACTGTGGTCTTGCATGGGGTCACTCTCACTGCAAGAAGGCTTCACCAGATGATGTTGGCTGATCGGGATTATGAACGAACTTATGATGAAGTGTTGGCTCAGAAGCAAAGGCCTAATGTAGAGGTTGTTAATTGGTATGACAAAGGCTACTCAGTTGTCACTATTCGGAAGCAAAGATCGGCCGAAGCTTCTGTTCGACACGGTTTGCACGTTGACTGACATGCAGTATGTTTGTTTTCATGCGAACATCGATGCGGAGGGGCCTGAAGCTTATCAGGTACGTGTTTTTATAGCCTATGAATGAAGGATTTCATGGCACATGGACTGCAATTACAGTGTTTTTATTAATGACATTGTTGCTTGATTGTGCGGAGTATTATATCAGGCATGCGGATGGATCCCCTGTGAACTCAGATGCAGAAAGGGAAAGATTGATGCATTGTCTTGAGCCCCATTGAGAGAAGGGTATCTGAGGTTAGGGAATCATGCGACTATATTATTACTGCTTTTGATTAATGGTGCATATGAGACGATGAACTAAAGCCATTCTATTTGTAGAAGTTCATATGCTTGTCCTGTTTTATAGTTTTTACTTTGTTTTCATTCGAAAACTTATTTAGATACCGAAGGATGCACCTAGCTGGTTGATCTCTTTACTGAACTTTTGTTGAAGTGATTATCTACATGTATTATTTGAATTTCTGTACTTGCCTAAATTTAAAATTCATGATCTGGGGGAGTCCTTCAGAATCTTATTAAGAGTTTTCATAGACCATTGCCTTTCTCTGGAGCCCTGAAACAGACAAGAGTTTTTAATGTCTTATTCTCACATTTTTATTGCGTTCTCACATGTTTGAAGGGAAGATTGTTCTTTAGAGTATTGTATGCCAAGATTCCAGAACACCTTAAGCCAATTTTCTGCTTTCTGTTTTATTGATCGGTTTGGATTTACAGTGTTTATTTGACAGTGAGTTTTTTGCATCTACGCAGGGCTTGAAGTTAGAATTGTGCACGACTGACAGAGTTGGGCTGCTGTCTGATGTCACTCGCATCTTCAGAGAAACAGCCTCAACCGTGACTAGAGCGGAAGTCACCACCAAAGATGGAAAGCGTGAACACATTTTACGTGCAAGACTCATCGGGATACCCTGTGGACTCCAAGACAATTGATTCCATTCGTCAAACTATTGGCCAGACCATACTTCATGTCAAAGGAAGTTCCGAAAATTCAAAGCCTGTTGCTCAGGAATCTCCCACTAGGTTCCTCTTTGGTGGTCTCTTCAGGTCGAGATCCTTCGTCAACTTCGGTTTTGTTAGGTCGTACCCTTGAGAAAACTCACAGCTTATCTTCTCGTGTATATATGATTAGCCAGTTTTCTGGAGTTGCCCCGGAAAATATCTTTTCGATTTCTTTCTTTTAAGTAGATTCGAGTGCTGATGTTAGGAAGAGCCATTTTCCAGAAGGAGGAAGAAGGGTTAGCCATTAGAAAAGTGTGAGGCCTTGTAAATGTTTGCTGGTCGCCTGCCTGACCTTTATTGGGTTAGTGTGGAACCAGCCTTGCGTTGGAACCACGAAAGTGCCGAAAGAGACCTGATTTGTGTAAGGATTTTCATCTGACCATTGCATATAATTATTCTTTGCCCCTCTAATGTTCTTACTTTTCCGTTAGGGCTGTTTAAGAGTTTTTGTCTCTTTATACCCTCTTTTATGGTGAGGGTGAAGATAGTTTCTGCATCAGCGGAAAAATTTAAGACCCTAAATGTTGCGTCTTTTGTTTATTGGATTCAAGTGAACGGCTTTTCTTATCATCGGATATACCTCAACACCGCAGAAATAAGCTCAGATGGATTGTTCGTTAAAGTTGGCCATTCACATCAGACAGATTTAGCAAGTTAGGTGGATATACCACCCTTGCAATTTTCCATGTTGCTATGACTAGTCAATCAACAGGCAATGTATGTGGCTGGATATG
The DNA here is from genome assembly GCA_019149425.1 of Psidium friedrichsthalianum. Classification (NCBI taxonomy): domain Eukaryota; kingdom Viridiplantae; phylum Streptophyta; class Magnoliopsida; order Myrtales; family Myrtaceae; genus Psidium; species Psidium friedrichsthalianum. The sequence continues at coordinate 12,653 of JAGVVM010001534.1, read as the reverse complement.
TGCTGTAACACCAAGAATTGGGGTGTGCCATCTGCAGTTAAAGAGAACTAGATGGCTGGGCCATTTGAAGGTGAGTCTTTCAACATCAGCTGGTGATTTTTCGTGGTCCCTGCGGAATGCAGCAGTTTGGGAAAAGAGAGAGCTTCAACTTATATTCATGCTATTATTTCTTGCTTTTTTGCTTTTTCTCGGGTCATGGATCACGCGATAGATACACTTCAGTTTTATACAGATGACAGATGTGAAGGTTCAATTATGGTGATGATTGTTGGTGCAACCAAATTGTTAGCTGGGTAAGTACTTAGTCCAGTCCACCCATCTCTTTCCCGGCACAGCTCGAACTGGTCCCACTGAAATCCATTGAGTTCCAACGAGAAAGCGATTTGAACAGCCTTGTCGACCCCGTGTTTCGGAGTTGGGTGTGAAGTATAGAGAGAGAGAGAGAGAGACGAATGCTAACTCTCATTCTCGCATGTTCTCAATCAGAGACTGATTGGCACACAATCACGATCTGTCTTGAGTAACTGCTGCAATGGGATTTCACCATGTGGACCGATGTTTGTAGTCCGAAATTCCAAATGGCGTCCTCGGGATTATCCGAAGCCACGTCTAATGATCTTGAGATAATCGCACTTTACTGTTGTTCGATGCTCTAGATTCTGGAAATGGCCTCCTGATTTAGCGTCATAGCAGTGGCTAGGGACACCAGAATCAAAAAGAAGGGAACACTTGCACACACGTTCAGGCTCTAGGAGAAGGATAATGCAAAAAAAATGTGCTTTGAATTTAGACTGCTGTTGAACAGTCAACTCCTGCATTGCTTGTGCTGTGTGATTGCCATTTGATGAACTAGGTCGGCAAGACAATCATTGCAGAATCATCGGGGGTTTGACCGGTCAAACCGACTTAGAATGATTATACTAATCATCACACCATCAGTTCCACCTATGAACAGCACGTATGAGCTTACCTTAAGTTGAATAAGGTAATACCCACTATCAATCCACCCCCTAGGGAGTCTCTGTCACTTTGTCCCAAAGTTAATGAAGAAAATGTCAGAGCCAGAACAACTAATGTATTCAAATGGCATTCATGTGCTTCCTGTGCATCTTCAATCAGTCACTGAAAACAACACAAAATTTATTCGTCACATGAAGCTGCCCAAGAAAAACAATTCATTGTTCCTTACTGCAAGGGCAATCAACATTCACCCCCACATGAATGAATGGCTCACTGAAAACCAAGTCCATCGCGATCACCGTTCACTGTTTTTCTTCTTTTTGTTTTTTTTAAAAAAAAGATGCTGTGCTGTCGTACAATGATTTAATCCTCTTTATCAGAGCGGTGGATGCGCCACTTTCTCTCGAATGCCGATTAGTCCTCACTGTCTAGACCATATAGAGCATCTATTGCTGAGCACTCTGAAAGTCACTTGCTCAAGCTAGGAAAACTGAACTGAGTTTATTACCAAATGATATCAGATCGAGGAAGCAATGTCGAGGACTCGGGTTCTGAGTTTCCGGGCTTCCAGATGTGCGGTCACAAGGATGTCTACGCCTGCAGGAGGCCTATGAGCCGGCTGCAGCAGAAAGCTCCGTGTCCTCTGCCACTGAAGCCACAGATTTTGCTCGAGCGGAGGGCCCAATCTGGTGAAATGGGGTGCGGCTTAAGTTCGTCGATGTCCTCTTTTCTTCGTCGTCCTCGTTCTACCAGAATAAAGATCCAATTCCTCTGCTATCCCCCCTCGTGATGCCTTCCCTGATGAGTAATGTGGCCGCATGCGTTTCCCAGGATAATTAGGCAAGATCTCATTGAATTGAGATGGTAAAAATTTGGAAGGAGTTCCTGGTGATCTCCATGAAAATGGTCATGCATTGCTGTGTAAATTCTCTTGGGTGTACACTTTCCCTGAAATAAGATTTAAAAGAACTGTCAAATGTTGTGGCTTTCGTTGTCTTCTTTCCTTGGTGTGAGTGAAACTTCACTACCATTCAACTTGCAAATATAGACCTTTGCGATCGAGGACACTGATTTCCTGAAGACAGCTTCAGGTTCACGGTGGTCCGCTATGAGGATCATTGATTGAAATTCGACCTTCGTTTTCCTTTTCTGCAGTTGAAACGTCCCAATTTCTAGCACAAACCTTCCCCAAACCTAAAGATCAGGAAATTTCCACCTTGAAAGAGTCCTGTTGCCCACTTTAGATGATGAGATAGGCCTTCGCACATGCAGTATTCATGGAACAACGGATCACGAAAACTGCTCTTGATTGATTGAATGTTCAATCCTGCCGGTTCTAGGTGTTCCGGTTAGTCCAAAAGAAGGTAATTATAACCTGAATCAGACCAAACAACTCCTTTATTTAGGAGTCTCCTGCTGCAGGAAATAAACATACATCGGCGCCGCCTCAGCTCTCGACAATGTTCTCTCAGTTATTTTACCAACACGAGATTAAGCCGCCGATGGAAGCACGCACAATGTCTTCAACCTTGAACACAAAAACATCAGCCTGGGGATGGGAACTCCCTGGTGACCCTGAATGTTCCTGTTGAACTTCTAATGCACAGAGAAGAGCAGTTCCTGAAATAGGGCAATGCTGGCCTTGGATGAAAAGCAAACCAGATCCAAATCCGAGCTCGTTTGTGCTCTTCCACGGACAATTGTCGTTGACCTCCTTAGTCATCATATAACGAGAAAGTGATGCAATCAATCAATGGTTGCCTACTCTATTCTCTCCTTTCGCCATAAGATACTTTGTGACTTCAAACATATCTGCCCGTCTGTTTTTTTGTTTTTTTTTTTTCTGCTAGGATCATTCTGCGAATTGCCAGAAGGGCGAGATGCGAGCAATAGAGAATTTCAGGGATCCCACTGAAGTAATTCTTGCCCTGAACATTTCCCCCATTCACAGAGTTGACCAAGATCTTCAGCGATAATCTGCAACTAAAAGAACTGCCACTCAATCCACACAGCAGAACATTTGCAGGTGCAATGCCAAAAGGCTGTGTGTATGATACGGATCAAGGAGGCCCACAAAGATTAGCAGATGGGCTTGCCCATGTATTGGCACTTGGGCTTGGCATGTTCACACACACATATATGTATAAAAACATACACAATATGTATTTTCTTGTCTGTAGTGCATTTCCATCGAAACTGGAAGTTGACTTACAATTTCTACATTTTCCTGAACTTTTTCGCTTGTTGGTGTACGTAAATCCAGGTTTGCACTTAAAAGGATTTGATTGTCGGAATGGTGAAAATCTTAAATGATCATTTCGTGTTGTCGTATGAAAGCTTCGAAATTACGCAGACAAGAACCGAAACGCAAAGAAAGACTTTGGGCGCAGGCCTCCTCGACTCCGCCCAGCCGACTTCGGGAGTCCACCCTCAACTTTCCTCGCCCTTACGCTCGCGGGACGCCTTGGTGACGACCTGCAACAGCAACGACCAATCGCAAACCGTTCGGTGACCCCCTCGTTGCGTTATAACGGGTCCGTGAGAGTCCGTTACATCACTGACCGATCTTCCTCTCTCCCCGGTCGCCGCGACACGTGTGGCAAAAGGCGAGACCTTTCTTCGGATTCCGTACCTGACGCCACGCCGTCTCGTCTCCCGTTCCGGAAAATTGCCCAGGAAATGGAGAGGAAGGAGGAGACTCAACGGCGTTTGGGGGTTTATATTTTCAAACCCTAACTCGCTCGGTGCTCGATTTCTCTCTTTCTCTCTCACTCGCTCTCGACCGGCTTCGCAGTTGCTATTGATTCGTAATTGTTTGACTCTCTGTAATCTTAAAGTTCTCGCATGAGCCGGGCCTTCGCTCCTTCGAGGTGAATTCCTATTTCTTTCCTCCATTTGGTTCCGATTCGGATTGGGATTAGGGGTTGGCTTGCTCAATTGTGATGGTAGCTGTTCTAAATCTCGATCATTATTGGGAATTTTTGGTGGGTCATCGTCTTTGAGGTTGTTCCTTCTTTCCTTGTCCATATTCTTGCTTCATTTTTCACGCTGGTGAGATGGTATTGTACCCTGTAATTGTGGAGTTTTATGGGTACTTCGGTGGGTATTGGTACTGGCGTTAGAACTGAGGACGTTGCTGATCTCGATAAAGTTCGATATGCACTTGGTTGCTGAATCTCAAACATGCATCGCAGTTTCTTTTTTACTGAAATTTTACTGATTTATCTTATAGTTTGTTTTCAAACAAGAGAACATTGGCATTTGTGATTGTGGTTTGCGTCACCTTTGCTCTATTTTATCTTCTAACAGGTGGAATTGATTACTGGGATCATTTTATGGCACTATCGATGATTGTATGCTTGTATTTGCACTCGTTTTGGTTTTTGTCACTATCAGATAGGCTCTGATAACATCGTAAACTCCGGTAATTGGATTGGGTTGGAAGGAGCTGACAATTGACATAGTTATAATCTCCCATCTGTATATAGATATTGGATTTGGTTTTTTAATAGCTAGAATGATCAGCCTGATGAAAATTTTTAGGTCAACGTTTTACCATAGTCAAAGATAGAAAGATGGACATTTACGGAGATGTTTGAACAGAGAGTCAGATTTGGATTCAGTAGTTCTACCGCGTGGTTAGTGCATGCTTTGATAATTTTGTGTGTGCTAATCAACGATCTGTACTTTTTTCCGGATAGGTCAATGGTTTGTTGTATGTCGAGTTTCGAGTCATCTGGAAAAACTATGTCTATACATTTTCACATTGCATGATTTCAACATGAAGTGGATTCAGTTACTAGCAGTGATGTTTCATTTCTTTTCCTATCAAATTTTGGGACACAGAACTTGGTGGTACCTTCTACCGTTGGTTTGAAGCTGGAAATTTTGTTTTCAAATTTTCTGAACTCGTACTTATTTTTGAGTGGAAACTCATGCATCTGTGACATCTCTCGTTGCAGAAGGAAATGAGAGGAAAAAGAGTATCCACAGATTGGCATCCTAGAGCTTGTGCTGGAAAGACAATTCCAGATAGTTGCAATGCGAAAAGGAATTTTGAAAACATTGTTCTCATCGATGTAGATTGTGATGAGCTCGATGAGGTTATTATTCTTGATGTCCCTGAAGCTGTACAGGAGAAGTTGCGACGTGCTGGTGTACCACAAAAGAATAGGGGGTTTCCAAATGAGGGTGTAATTAGTATTGATGATGACGATGATAATGGGGATGTTGAGCTTCCTGGACCCAGCGTGGCAGGTGGTGTTGAGTCGGATAGCGACGCCACACGAAGCGGAACGCCCTCTCCCTCCTCCAACTTGGGAGAATCTGCTGACTCTGATGCTGATGAATGTTGTGTCCTTCCCGAGGAGTGTTGTGCTTTGAAGTCATCTAGGAGCAAGAGCTTCTACAGCAGTGAAGGTGAAATTCCCTGTAGAAATCGATATGGTCTCAGTCCTGCTTCAGAAGATGTCTCCTTTGATAGTGATTTCTCTGATTGTGAGGTTGTGGAAGATCCCTCTGGGAAGATTCGTGAACAGTGGGAAAATGTTTTTTCTAAAAGAAAACATGATACCTTTAATGGGCATCTTCATTCGGAAGATCAAGTTAAGACTTCTGGCTTACATACTGATGCTTGCATGAGTGGAGAGGACTATTACTCGTCTAATCGAGCGTGTTCTAGTTCACACAATGCAAAAGCAAAAGAAAACTTTTCTTCTGGTGAGGGGTTTCCTGTCAATTTAGGAGTCGGACATGATGATGAGGAGCCCTCTTTATCGTTTAGTGAAGACAGAGCGAATAGACAACATAATACTGTGGGTAAAGAGTACAAATGTATGGGAAAATCTTTTTTGGACAATATTACCTCAGCCAGGGACGTCCCTGATGAATCTGATCAGGGAACTTCTTTGTTGAACAGCAAAATTGGTAGCGAAACTTTTGCTGATGGTGAAAGAGATATACAAGCAGGTGATGGGTTACAGAATAAGCGTTTTCGCAGCAATAATTCTGTTCCAGATGAACTTGTGCATGAAAGAACTGTTCCTCACAAAGACAATCTCTCTGGCAAACCCTTGGTGCCAAAATCCTGCCATACAGGCAAAGTACATGTTGATTGTGGTGCAAAATACCAAGTTGGTGACTGTAAAGATACTTCCTCATCTTTTGGCCCTGGAGCTAGACGTGCAATGGCTTGTCATGATGAAACCATGGAACAACTTGCTCGGAGAACTCGTATTGTGGAAGAGGAGGACTTAGTTGCTAAATCAGCATCTAGCCTTCAAAGTCGTGAAGAAAAGGATTGTTCACATGCTCAAGATGGTGATTGTGTGTCTAGTGTCCAAAAGGACATTATCAATGGACGGGAAATGCTTAAGGAAACTGATGAATACAAGCGTGCAGAAGAAGAAGAATGGGCATCTCGGCAGCGGCAGCTACAACTACAGGTTGCGCCATACTTAATAACTCAGTGGTTTAAGTACATGCAATCTTCTCCATGGGTTTTTACCTACATCTTTCAATTTGTTCTGATGATGTATTTATTTTTGCCCTTCTTCTTTGATTTGGGATGCTAATAGGCATTGACGGACTCCTGAATGCATGTATATAGATCAAATGTCCTGTTCTGAATGTATGGTGATTGTTTTTACCTCCTTAACTTTGCATAATTGTTGTGGATTTATTACATCTTTTGTGCTTTAAGAAGTCTTTGCTGCTGTTGATGATATGTTAAATTAGTTTGGTTGATGGTTGACATAGACATGTCTGTAGTAAAAGAGTTTTAAGGGTGTTATTTTTATTTCCGAGATGATGAAAGACTTTAAGTATCAATCTTTAGGATATTCAGAAGACATTCTTATGAAAAAGGTTGGGGCCTTGGATCTTTGCCATGCACTTCTAGTCTCAGTTCCAGTACTTTGACCTGCTTTTCTTGGTACCTCTATGCTTACATTGATTTAGGAAAGGCGTTGGTAGAGGCAGTTTGTTTATGTTAGAACCATTGGGAAAGGTGTTGGTAGATGCAGTTTGTTTTCATAGGAACTTTCGACTCTGACTCTCCCACTCCAGTCGTTGCTTTTCTTTCTGTTACTTCGAAAGTAGCTGCTTCAGCTTCAGCCACTCAAATTTTTGATATTCCTTTCTCGTTTTCAAAAGCATAACTTCATATGTTTTACCCTGTCTTTGTTAGAGTCTGCAATTTCAAAGAGTCAATTTTTCCCTTGGATATTGTTATGGAAGAACACGTGCTTAGTTACAGAGGGTTGGTCTGCAGGCAGAAGAGGCCCAGAGGTTGCGGAAGAAAAGAAGAGCTGAAACTATGCGATTATTGGATATGGAAAGAAGACAAAAGCAGCGGATTGAAGAAATGAGACAGACACAAAAGAAGGTCCATATCATTTCGTGGTGTAAATTTTTTCCATTTTTTAAATGCCACAACTAATGTGTTTTTGTATCTTTGAACTGATTTAATGTTTCAGGACGAGGAAAATATGAACCTGAAAGATCAACTTCGTGCTGAAATAAGGAAGGAGATAACTAAACTGGAATTAACATGCACTGATATGGCCTCATTGCTTCGTGGACTGGGGATACATATTGGAGGCGGTTTGTGCCCCTTACCACGGGAGGCAAGTTACTTATTTCTTTGTTTGAAGCGAATGGCTTCTACAGGATTTGGTGCTCCGTCGACTGAATTATGGTCTCGTATATCTTTCCATCAGCCTTTGTAATGAGGATTGTGATGTTGGTTTTTCCAGGTACATGCAGCTTATAGACGGGCCTTGCTGAGATTTCACCCAGACCGGGCATCAAGAAATGACATTCGCCAGCAGGTCGAAGCTGAAGAGAAATTTAAATTACTAGCACGCATGAAGGAGAAACTTATGTGGGCTTAAAACAATCAGCATACTACACAGCAGCATGCGGTGCTTCTGCCTCGGTTTCTTCTTTTCTTTTCCGACACCGTGATCAGATAGCGATTTTTTGTTGTCCATAACGTGTCATTCTTAAGTTCTCTAAGTTGGATGTATAGAGTGGATGTCTGTAACACATACCGTCAGAGTCCTTTACTGAAGAAGTGTAGTTTTTTCAGGTGCTGACGACTTTTGAGCTTTTTATGTTGAAAGGGTGAGAATTGGCGTCTTCTTCTGTGAGACTCAGATTTCGCTATGGAGTTCCTGCTTTGGCCAAAGCCTCTTGTCGACTCTGCTAATGGCTAATGGTAGGTTTTTCAGTTTGTGCTCTTGAGGTGCACAACAGCTGAATGTTCACTTTGGTCCAGAAAGTAATACCCAATAAACCATGCGAGGGATCATCATCCGGGTGCGCAATCGAATGATCAAAGCACAGTAAATAGATTGCAGAAGAATTTAAGAATCTGGATGCGCTAAGCGAGTAATAGGGCATCATCAGTATCCATCACCAAAGAGGTTTCGGCAATCTATTAGTCGGAAAAATGTGCAGATGGAATGCATGAACGTTGTGCATAACATGAACTAAGAGACACCAGCATGCTCCAATCTTATACTAACTTTGTATCATGTTCTTTGTTTAGTTAACATGCATAATTCAAGAAAATACACAAACGAACCTCTCTGCTTGTCTTCTCTCTCCCACGATTCTCCTTTTCTTCCGTGCGAACACCTCTGCATTTTTCTCGATCGATCCCTCTCCCTGACGATCTCAACGATCGTTCTCAATGTATAAAGAAGATGGAGGCGATTTTCATATCTTTCGCCAATCCTTTCCATGATCATATTCGGTTTCTCCTTATTTGGTACTTCCTTATTTGCCCAACCTCGAGTCTTCTTTTGTTTTTCTCCTTTTTAAACGTCATAGGAGCTCAACTCACGACCAATGTGTCGGGAAAGTGGATCCTACGCTTGTCTGCAGAGGCGGCGTCCGTATGAACTCAGTGTGATCGTCATGTGCGATGGCCTATGTGAACGCAAAATAGTGCAGGTGATGGTTTTTATTTAGGGGCCGAATTCGGTCTCTAATTTCTTCACGCGATGAATGACTCGGTGAAATAGTCAAATTTTTGGTGTCAAGAACCTGTCAGACGATAAGCCCATCGCCATTGTCCTTTTTCACAGCTCGCTGCAATCATGTATCTAGCGATCCTCGCACTTTTGGAGGTTGTCTGGTACGTTTTTCCTACAGCAGGGGTTGCTGTGAACTTTACGGTTTTGTAGCTTTTCCTCGAATAAATGCAAACAGAAACTATAACCCCTTCCGAGGGGAAACAAATATAAAAAAAAGTTCTAAACCTATTGCATTTGTACAATTCGATCTTAAATCTTTCAATTGATTCAATTTAGTCATAAACCTTTTCACATTAGTACCAATATAGTTCATCCCAATTTTGGCCTAAAAACGTTGATATGGACGTCGATCGTCTTATGTGGCACGATTGGCAATTAGCGAACATTTTCTTACGTGGCACGATTGGCACTGAGTGAACATTTTCTTACATTTTTTTTTAAACATTCGAATTTACTTTTATTTTTTCTTGCATTTATTTTATTTTATTTTTGTTAGGTAAAATTGCCCACATGGATTGAATCGGTACCAATGTAAAAAAGGTTTAGACTAAATTGATCTAATTGAAAGGTTTAGGACCGAATTAATACGAATGCAATAGGTTTGAGTTTTTTTTTTTTGGTGCCTTCCAATCTATTTTCGCTGCAAATTTGATTCGGCCATCAAGGAGAAGAATGCGCAACCCTTTTTTCTCTCGACGACACACTCCGAGACCGAAACGAGGTCCGGTCCGGCATTTCGATAACTTAAGTATGTACATAGAATATGAATTGGTGGGGGTAAGAAAAAGAAGAAAGAACCTTCCCATACACTGTGTCATCAGATGGGAGGCGATTTCCGACGGAAACAGCTCAAAACAGGACGATTCAGATTCAAGCGAGGAGCCAGAAATCCTTCTGACGCTTGGTGGTGATCAAGTATCCGCCGAGCTTCTTGCTCTTCCGCCGCACGGCAATGGCCATGCACTCGGCGTTCTGGATGCAGTACTCCACGACTCCTCCGCCGGCGGCGCTTCCCATTCGGTTCCCTCCGACCCACATCATCAGCAATCTCCAGCTTACCGACCTCTTCTTCTGGCCCATCACCAACAGGGATGCTCCGCCCTTTCTTGCCTCCTCCAGAATCTTTGGACCCTTCTCTTTCCCTTGCACTAACACCGTCTCAATTTGCACCTACCAAAACCCAGTTTTTGGTTTAACAAATACAGCTACAACTTGGAAATTTAACGTCCAACTGATGCACGGAATGCACATAAATGAGAAAAACTACGACTTTCAATTCACACAGAAAGGAAACGAAAGTGAACCCATCATGTGGTTGAGTGAGAATTTTGCTTTTCCCTTTGTTTAAACACTTGCTTTCTTCTTCTTCTTCTTCTTCTTTTTTTTTTCGAAAGAAAGCATCCAAAGCTTGTGAAACTTAAAAAAGAAGCATGAATATGAAACTACAGGGTCCATGGGAAAGAAAAAGAGCTTATGATACTCTGGGACATGAAAATGAGTGAAGAATACACTTTTACAAAGACACATTATGCATAAGATCACTGAGAATGCGAGAGAGCAAATCTTGGTTTAAAGGATTCTAAGCAAATTTCTTGATCTCTAGTGAGTTACGATCATATACCCACCTCAGGTCTCTTTAACTGGCACATATTCTTCAGGGACTGAACAAGCTGATAAGCCCTTGGAGCTGTCTCTTGGTTGAACTCTTCACAGGTTCCTGCAATCAATCATATCAGCACAACAAACCTGTTTTGCTTCAAGAACCACTCATCAAGACATATGCCCACACGGAGATGAATCCCAAAAATGAACTTGTGCACGAAGAAATTGAGACCTTGTTGAGCCGGTTTCGTCACGTGCAGAAGTATCATGATGTCCTGGCTCTGAACAGTGTGAGACAGCGCCCACTGGAGAGCTCCTTTTGCTTCGAAGCTCGAATCCACCACGATCATTATCCGCCGCCCCGTCGCCTGCCCGGGTTTCTCCCCATTCCCGGGCTTCTCTTCCTCGACGCTGCCGCCGCCACCCGGATTTTCCGCCTGTCGATCAGTTTTGACGGCATTTGGTTCCGGCTTTGATTGTGTGGGAGGCGACCGGACTCTCACATGAGGCCTGATCCTGTTGAGGCAAAATCCCGGCAATCTTGTGCCTGTCCTACCCATTTTTCCTTAAGTGCAAAAATTTTTCAGGTGAGGCGCACAGTACAGAAAGATGCTGAAGCTAAATCTGTACAAATGCTGTGCCAGCTTCTGGAGGTTTCTCCGCCAAAATCTCACCCTCCTGCTCTGCGTTTTATCTTCTTCTCTTCCCTCGTTTCTTCTCTGCACTTTTGGGCAATCTAATCATGTTGGTTGCTTTGTTGCTTTAGAATTTATCTTGTGGGGGCAATTCCTGAACGTGCCTGTCATGAATCTGTAGGGCCAGGCCCTCTTAGACCAGCAATCCCAGCACAAAGTGGCTTTTCTTCTGGGGAGCTAATTATAATCATGGGTGGTTAAGTGATCTTGATTTGCTCTTTGGTCTTTCCATTACTGTCTTTCTTTATGTTTCTGATGATTGTCTCGGAAGATCCATGTGATTTCATCGAAGCATGTTGAATTGCTTTTCTTTTTTTCTCTCTCTCTTTTTTTTTTTAATTTTATTATAGCAAGAACAGCTTTTACTTTGTGGAAGGAGAGTACGTGAAGGCCAGTGTATGCATTTGCACGTCTGTATGCCTTTCTTTTTCTGTTTTGGTCGGAACGAAATCTTCATTTCATATGAAATAGGGGTATATCTAAAAAGTGAATCAATTTGGTATGGGCCGTAGAAACTCACCCATTCCTGAAAGATCGATCTTTTATAGCATTAAAGCAACAAACGATGGCCAATCAGCCAATCTTACATCATCATTAGTGATGAACATTCGCCGAGAAATCCCTCTTCAGTAGCTACGATTTTACCAAAAAACGATGCGAGCCTAGATTCGGCGTTCCCAGCACCATCGCCGGATGCATTTCTTTTGCTTTACACAATCGTGGGTTCTACTTAAAAACATTCGTATGATTAGGATATATTACTGTCTGAGTAATCACGGCGTCAATTATAAATTCATAGTGATTTGCAAGAATAAACTAATGGTCAATTAAAATTTGCCTCTTTGATCTGCAAGCTGGTGTCTGCCTGGCTTCTATGGATCACTTAAAATATTCATGGAAAACGAAAAGAATTAGACTTCGGGTAGCTTAAAAGAAAAGGAACCAGCTGCATACATGAGGGAGAGTTGCATAACTCTCACCCTCACCTACTCCCTTTTTCATGCTTTTTTCCCCTAAAAGAAAATATTTTTATGTATTTCTCCTTTATTTTATGCAATTGTCTCAAAAAATTTATTTGTTATGTACTTGGTAATAATTGACATGATAAAATACCGCACGTTCCAATGCATAATGTTTAAGAATGCACCTTGATTTCAACATGAATATAACACATTGGGATTCAAGCTCATCAAATTCGAGTATATATGGTACTCCACACTTACTAGATGTGCATGCATTGTTGGTTTCTTTCTTTTCTTTCTTTTTTTGGTCGAAACATTGTTAGTTCCTTGACATGAGACAATAAAGTGTGAAGTACAACAATATCAAAGGCGATAATTTCGGTAGTAACAAC
>JAGVVM010001533.1:0-60219 GCA_019149425.1 Psidium friedrichsthalianum | reverse complement strand
GGGTGTCGAATCACTACGCAAAAACAGTCCTCGCCGACAAAGGGACGATTCACGCAGGGCGTGCCTTTATACAACGAGAAGGATGAGTCACTCCGGCTCCACCGTCAGAGACCAAGCCCTCATACGACGAGAGAGATACGCCGCGAGGACGGGGCGGCGAGCGCTACCCCAGCTCGCCCAACAGCCACCCCCAGCGCGCTCAGTCAACGAACGAAGAGAACACAAGACGAAAACTACAGGGCAGAGGACGTCATCAAATAAAGAAAGCAGCGCGCAGCGCCCCAACACATGCGCTTCCGAGAGGGCTAGGACAGGGGACGTACATTAGTAATTTGTCGGTTACAGTTTGGTAGGGGAAGGAAGGAAACATAACATATAATATATTTTTGTGGGGGAGGGCTGAATGGATAACTCGAAGGACGGAAAAATGGAAAAAAGGAAAAAGATGAAAATCCTTTACGTGCGCCAATATAAATTCGGGCATTCGCTCTTTTCTTTTTCGTTTATCCTTCCTTCGTTCGTTCTTATCCTCCCCTCAACATCTTCTCCTTCTTCAGCTGCGCATTTTTTTTATAGAGAGGCGAGGCGAATGAGAGAGAGCGTCGTCGGACATGCAACGTTTCCCCATCTTGGATTTCCCTGCCTTCTTCGTGTCACACCCACTTATTAAGGGGAAATTCCCAGAAAACTCCTCACGCCGAGGCAAGTCGAGAAGCGCAGATCATTTCTGTTTCTTTCTTCTTTCTTTCTATTCTTGTTTCTCGGGTGGGGGGTGTTCTAGTCCCCTTTGATCCATCCCCTTCTTCTCTTCTTTTTTCTCTTCTTGCGTCGGACGAGTTATGATATTTCGAGATAGTGCAGGACCTGTTGAATCTGCTCTCGTTAGACGATTTCCGGGTCGTGAGGACGGGTTCCTAGAGTTCATGACGACCTCGGGAGTGATGGCCGATTTCGAGAAGCGGCGGCATCCCGGGTCGCCCCGCACCCCAACCCATACACTTATCTGTGGTCGGACGTCCGAGGAACAACACGGTAAACTGCACGTACACCCGTTACTGCGCCGAGAAGCTACTTTGCGGCGGAGTGTTGTTCGCCCGAACCAGCTCCCGGGCGGGCTCATTCAGGACGGGGCAGACCGGGAGGTGGAGGGTCGAGTGGGACCCGGACGCAGGTGTTTCCATCTCCAAGGACGGGCTGGGACCCGACGTCGAGGTCGTGTACGTCGGGCTCCCTGAAGGCCGACATTGGACGTCGCCGATCAGGAGGAGGTCTCGGGGTGCTGTTCGAGTCGTTCCGGTGCGTGCGACTCCTTGCCCGTAGATGTGCAGAACAAGTTCTACCAAACGGCTTTTTGCAATGCCCTATCTTCTGCTCTGTTTCACTACATGTCGGGCCGCATGTGGGGTCGCCGACCCACAGGGGCTCGGTTCACCGCCTGCAAGCGGCAGGCTTATGGTCTGCCAACAAGGCTTCGCCGACAAGATCATGGAGGTGATCAACACCAGAGAGGATGACGTCTGGATACATGACTATCACCTCATGTTTTGGTTCCTACTTTTCTGACGAGAAGAATTATTCCACAGGATCAAGAGTTGGATTTTTCTGCATAGCCCTCCATTCCCGTCTTCCACAGGGATCGTTACAGGACGATTGTCCTGTGCCCGCGACGAGATCTGAAGGCATTGTTGAAACTGCGATTTGGTCGGGTTCCAACGTGTCGATTACGCCGTGCACATTTCCTGTCGCTGTGCTAGTAGTAGGATGTTGGGGAGCTCGACTACGAGTCGAAAAGAGGGTACATTGGTTGGACACTACGTCACGGGAGAACTGGAGTATCAAGATTTGCTGCCGTTCACGGGATTCACAGGGGTCAGCCTCAATCTGTTTTGTCCAGGAATCAACAGCTGCGAGGGTTAAAGCATTGATAGGAGCAATACGCAGTGGGAACAGAATTATCTAGGTGGTCGACGATTTGGACTTTTCAAAGGTGTTTAACTTGAAATTCTTGGCGATGGGCATCTCCTGGAGGCACAACCTGAATGAGGGCAAGGTGGTTTTTTCAGATCACCAATCCCGCCAGGGTAGCGGAAAAGATGTGCTGCAGGTCAGATCGAGACTGATCACATCGCCGAAGAGATCAACAGAAAGTACGGCGGACTGGGTACGACCCGATTGTTCTCATTAAGGGGCCGGTGACGACGCCAAGAGAAGTCCGCGTATTATTCGATCGCTGACTGCGTCGTGGTGAATGCCGTTAGGGATGGCATGAATCTTGTGCCTTATAAGTACACTGTGTGCAGACAGGGCAGCCCTGCTTTGGACAAGGCATTGGGGATCACCGAGAGTTCCGCTCCGAGAAACAGCATGATAATCGTGTCGGAGTTCATAGGATGCTCGCCGTCGCTGAGTGGGGCCATCCGCGTCAATCCGTGGGACATAGATTCCGTCGCGGATGCCATGAACTCGGCAATCACGATCTCCGACTTGGAAAAGCATCTGCGCCACGACAAGCATTACAAGTACATAAGCTCTCACGACGTCGAGTACTGGGCTCGGAGTTTCGACCAGGACCTCGAGAGGCTTGTCGGAAGCATTACGGAAGAGGTGCTGGGGAGTTGGCTTCGGCTTGGGATTTAGGGTCGTCGCTTTAGGGCCCAGCTTCAGGAAGCTCTCGGTGGATCACATCGCCTCTGCTTATCGGACCACAAGCAACCGGGTGATTTTACTGGACTACGATGGGACACTGCTGCCGAATGCTTCCATGGACAAAAGGCCTAGCAGTGAGGTGATTTCGGTACTGAATCGCCTATGCAGAGATCGGAGAACGTTGTTTTCATCGTGAGTGGTAGAGGGAAGGATTCTCTAGGAGCGTGGTTTTCGCCGTGTGAGAAGTTGGGTATCGCCGCAGAGCATGGTTTTTCAAAAGGTAAATGCTTGAAGTGTTTGCTTGACTATTGGGTTTAAGGTTTGGAGGTGGTTTGATTCCGTGGCCTAAAGCTGTTGTGCGGTTCCTTTGCAGGTGGACTGGAGATTCAGATTGGGAAACATGCGGATTGACCATGGATTTCGAATGGAAGAAGATAGCTGAACCGATAATGGAGCAGTACACGGAGGCAACAGATGGCTCTTTCTTAGAGACTAAGGAGAGTGCATTGGTTTGGCACCATCAAGACGCAGATCCGCAGTTCGGATCGTTCCAGGCGAAGGAGCTTCTCAATCACCTGGAGAGCGTACTCACGAACGAGCCGGTGATCGTCAAAAGAGGTCAACACATTGTCGAAGTGAAGCCACAGGTATGATCCGTGCTTGAGCTCTAGGTGTTAAGATAAAAATTTGTTATGCTGGCAAAAAGATGGATTGATATCTCGAACAATACGCGAAACTGGTTTCATTATCTGGATTCATTATCTGGAATTAGCAACATCTGTCGTGGATAGCGTAGCAAAGACTCTTGGTGGCAGCAAACGTCAGTCCAGCTTTGCATGGTTAATCTGTAGTTCGAATGATGACTTCTGGTAGAAAGACTTGCTCAACTCCATGGCCAATTGCAGGGCGTTAACAAAGGCACGGTGGTCGATAATCTGATATCAACCATGCGGAGAAGAGGGAAGTCGCCCGACTTCTTGCTGTGCATCGGAGACGACCGCTCGGACGAGGATATGTTCGAGGCTATCGCGCGCCCAGTTTCGACTCCCCTCCTCGACATCTACAGCGGAAGTTTTCGCGTGCACCGTCGGGCAGAAGCCAAGCATGGCCAAGTACTATCTGGACGACACTAGCGAAGTAATCAAGTTGCTTCAGGGCCTGGCAGCCGTGACGTCAGAACCAAAACTTGTATGTCTCGAATCTTCATCAGAAATCACCCATTCGACTTGAGGACAGAGGAAAGATCGAGCAGAGACATGAATGATGACGATAGAGGTTAAAAAGAAGTGGGTAGCTGTCATTAGGGATTTTTTTTTTTTTTATAGGGAGGGAGGGTGAGCATTTGTTTAGAGATAGTTGGAAAGCCAAAAGAAAAAAAGCCACCCTTGTACAAAAAAAGGTGCATAGTCTCACAGTTTCATGTGTTTATTAACCATACGAATTTTTTTTTACAAGAATTTACAAGTGATTCAATATTCTTTCATCGGTTCTCTCCTCTCACACCTGTGCTCTGTAGACTCCATTGTGGGTATGAAGAAAAGCCAACATGATTTCAAACAGGAAACCAAAGGGGAAGTAAGGGGGGTCTCTAGGCACGCCTCGGTCTATATTTTGTTCGAACGAGATCCGTTTGCGAAGAAAACGGTGTCCGAAGGCTGTCGTGTTTGGGTCATGAGAAGAAACTGGAATTAGATTCAAGTTAAAGCTAAGGTACTGAAGAGTAGTTGGACCAACTTTAAAATGATGGCATAAGCTTTTCAACAGGCTGAAGTGGGTATTGGTTGGGTTTTAGTGAAATTCTGCAGAGTATGATCCTTCAGTGCTCAAAGCCACTTGAGACGTTCGTTCGGATAGAGGTCCCAAATTGAAGAGATCACTGGTTCTACAATTACAGGGCCAATTTGATAAAGAAGGGTGTCATAAAAGAATGGCAAAGCAAAGAATACAAACTGCTTCGAAGCAAAAGAGACAGAAGAACAAAAAAGATGATGTTGCATTTGGGGACGCAACAGATCCCGGATTTGATCAAATAACTGGACCATCCATCCAATTTTTCTATCGATTGGGGGCATGGGAGTCATCTTAACATGACCAGTTTCTTGGCCCAATAAATTCGGCCCATTGCATGGGTTTCCCAGTCAACAATCCTTGATTACAGCCCACGGCCCGTTACATGCTGTTGGACCTAACAACGGAACGTGGCCTAAAAAAAAAAAACCCAGAACCCATCGGCGAGATTCCTGGCCACATTCAAAAGCCGTGCACGGTGGGCAAAGGGGAGATTCCCAAGTGCTAGACCTGACCCATTTTTTTTTAACCCACGTATGATATGACAAATTATCATATGTGGTAGTTATATTCAATAAATGAGTTGTAAAATGGATTTAAACATGATATGGGTGTTAAATGGATTTATAATTTAGTTAGACCTAGAGGTGTCAAATGGGTGGGTCGGGTCGGGTTTGGGTCGGGTCGAATATAGTCCGACCCATATTGACCCTCTAACCCATTTTGACCCATATTCAATGACCCATACCCGACCTGACCCATTTTGACCCATATTGCCAAATCACACTAATATTCTAAAAAAAATTATATAACTCATTTAATCTATTTTATTTTGTTTTTATTTTTTCTTTCATTTTTCTCCAGCCACGGCAAGCGGCGGCGACCGCCGAGGCCGGTCGCCGAGGCCGGTCTCCGAGGCCGGTCGCCGAGGCCGGTCGCCTCGGCCGGCCTTCGGTCGCCACGGCCGGTTGCCGAGGCCGGACCTGGACGGTCGCCGCGGCCGGTCTCCGAGGCCGGCCTACGGTCGCCGAGGCCGGTCTCCCCGGCCGGCCGTCGGTCGCCGAGGCCTGGTCTCCGCGGCCGGCCGTCGGTCGCCGCGGCCGGTCTCCGAGGCCGGCCGCAGGTCGCCGCGGCCAGTCTCCGGTCGTTGCGGCCGGCCGGAGGTCGCCTCGGCCGGTCTCGTGGTCGGCCGCCGGTCGCCGCCGCCCGCCGCCGGTCGCCACGGCCTGCCGCCGGTCGCCGCCGCCCGCCGCCGGTCGCCACGGCCTGCCGCCGGTCGCCGCGACCACCCGTCGCCGCCGCAGCCGGCCACCTGTTGCTGCCGCGGCCAATCGCCGGCCGCTGCCACCGTCGGTCCCCGAAAATCAATTCCATAACAAACGACGAAAATTGTTTTCCAGTTTATTTTAAGTATTAATCAAACATTGGAAAATATTATCATTTTCTTGAAAAATGACTTCCTAAAAAATGATTTTCGAAAGTATCACATTTTCCGTGAAACAAACGGAAAGGCCTAGGTCCATTTGTAATTTGTGAGAGTTATGGGTGGAAAATGGGTCCAATATGGGTCGAAAATGGGTTTCATGCGTGGCCCAGTTTTGACTCATTTAATTTCACTTCAACTTTTTGGACCCATTTTTAGTGAGTCCTTTAAATGTTAATGACCCATATAAGACCCATTTTATACAAAATATGGGTCAAATATGGGTCTTTGACCCATATTGACGGCTCTAGTTAGAAACCAACCTACTTTATCTCTCTCTCTCTCTATTTATCTCTCACGTTCACTCAATCTTGCACTCACTCACTTTGTACTCTCTCCCTCCATTTTAGTTTTGAGTTTTTTTCTAGATTGAATTATACATAGAATTGTTTTAAAATTATGAGTTACTAAATCTGCATTACAATGAATGTCATGAACAGGGTAAATAGTTCTATTTAGGTTGGATCAATTACGATTTAACCCATCCATTTGACGGGTCCGTAAAAAACGCGGTTCCTTTCAATCAAAGAACCCCTCGTGAAGGTTGGACCCACGTCGAAGTTGGCAATAAAATTGGACGGTCCATGCGATCCCGAAGCCGTCCAAACTTTGCGTGAGCCAACATTCGATGAAACGAAGAACACGAGAGAGGCTGCGCAAGCGCGTTGGGCAATGCCATTTGTCAGGCCTTGGCGTGCATGCATCTGCACCTCTCCTTTTTCGACGTCCTTTGGGGCTCCTCCATTAATGGCGCCCTCGACGGAGGCCTTCCTCTGGCCTTCATCTTTTCCTATCCAATGTCGGCAAACCTTTCGGTCGCTGGGGACGCGTGAGACTCTCACGTGAAGGAGCCAAACTTTTCTCAAAGAGCATTACGTGGCAATGTTATTGGCTTTGCGCCAATGAGAAGCGCTCCGCTCTTTTGTTTGTATGCATCACGGGGGTACCGATTCATCCATCAAAGAGAGAAAAATCTGAATATGTCGATCAAGATCACAAGCAGATTCTTCAAGATGCTGAAACCAAAGGGATGGAGAGCTCCTGTGATATATATGAATCTCCGCTATTGCCGGCGATCGGCAACAACGAAAAGAGAAGGGAAAGAAGAAAAAAGAAAGGAAAAAAAAAATATCCACGTCAGCGAGGGTCGTGTCACGTATGACTTCCGACATCCACATCAACGATTTGGAAAATCTAAAAAAATTTAGGGCTCATTAATTGGTCAAATTAATTATTTAGGACTGAATTTGCACAAATATAATAAGTTTATGACTTTTTTTTTTTGGTACTTTTGCCTTCCATCTTCATTCATTCATTTCTCTTAAATATTACAAAAAAGAAGAAGAAGAAAAGGTTGTGTAAACTCACTGTGAAGTGATTGTAGGGGTCAGAGTAACTGCAGGAAATGGATTGTGCTTTAGCTGAGCACAATTTGGACATGTATGGCTCAGCGTTTTCCCTAGAAAACTACAGGAAGAATCAAAATAGAGGAAGTAGGTGAAAAGCTGAATAGGTAAATGTGGAGTTTTCTTGCTGTTTTTTGTCTTTTGAGATGCCAAATTTGAACATCCAGAACATTAAACTTAATCTTTCCAGCCGCTTGATTAATATAATCTTTCCAGCCGCCAGCGGCCACGGGCGAGGGTGTGGCAGCTTTCGTGACCATGCACAAGGGTGTTGGTTCCTTGCTTGTTGGCCGGGGAGGGCCATGACACCTTTCCTGGCCAATTTTGTCAAAAAAAAAAAAAAACAATAGAGAAAGTGCGAAAAAATATTATTGAAAATGTCAATGATAGTGCAGGCCGTGCCATGTAGGACAACCGGCTTCCATGTTAGCAATTTTCAAATAAAATCGATCGAATTAACTTAATTGACAAAACATGAAAAATTTAGGACTCAATTGACAAAATTAAAAGTTTAGGACTAAATTGAGAAAAGTGCAATAAGAGGACTTTTCGGACAATTTTCATTCTTTTGGAAAGTTTTTTTAATGTTAGGGCCGGATCATATATTTTTTTAATCATCTTAGGTTAATTTTTGTGGGCAGACAGAGAGAGGGGATGGGGGAAGATGGCCAAGAAACCAAAAACCGTAAGAGACATCTAGACATGCAGTAGATATTCGGACCCTTAGGGAAAATTACCAAAAAAGTCATAAATCTATTGTAATTATGTCATTTCAATCCTAAACTTTTTTTGACTATTTCAGTCCTAAACTTTTTGTAATCGTGCCATTTAGTCCATTCGGTGAATTTTGGTTGGCCGACGCTGACGTGGACACCGATCGGCCGGCAATTCAATATTTAAATTTTTTGAATTTTTAAATATTTTTAATGATTTTTATTTTTTTTTCTTTTTCTTTTTTCCTCCCATCCTCTCCCTCAGCCATGGCGGCTGGCCAGAGACGCAACCTCGCCATGGCCGGGCGAGGCTCGACATTGCTAGCCCAGATCTGGGTCGACGAGGTTGAGCCTCGCCCGGCCATGGCGGGGCTCGGCCTCTCCTTTGCCGGGCAAAGTAGCGATGGTGAGGTCAAGCCCCGCTATGGCTTGGTAGGGCTCAACCTCACACCATATCTCTCTCTCTCTCTCTCTCTCTCTCTCTCTCTCTCTCTCTCTCAACCAGCGGCCCTCTATCTCTCTCTCTAAAACCAGACCAGCGGCCCTCTTCCTCTCTCTCTAAAACTAGCGGTGGGTCCTCCATGGAGGGCGAGGCTCGGCCCCCCCCGGCCGCGCTTCTGGCCGTCACCGAGGTCTAGCGGCCGATGAGGAATCGGATGGGTCGGGAGGAAAAAGGAAAAGAAAAGAAAGAAAAAAATAAAAATCATAAAAAAACATAAAAATTTTAAAAAAAATATTAAAATATTGGATCACTAGCGTCCACGTCAGTGCTGGTCAAAATTTACTGGATGGATTGAAATGGCACAATTACAAAAGATTAGGATTGAATTGGCCAAAAAAAAAAAAATTAGGACCGAAATGTCACAATTACAACAGGTGTAGGGCTTTTTAGGTAATTTCCGCTTCTCCTTCTAACGAGTAATATAATATAATGGTGTTCGATCGTGATAGTGAAATAGCCTAGACCACATTTTAAAATGGCGATCATATCACGTAATCCTTTCGTAAGACATAGAGATTAGATCGCGCGCGTATAGAAAAAGGACGAGTTCGGGACTAGAAAGTCTCAATCACCTTTAAATGAGAGCAAAGGGAGAGACAAAGAGAGGGACTTGCTGTTTTAATTCAGTGGTTGGAGGGGAGGGGAGGGGGGGGGGTCCAATTCATTTGGACGCCAGAACACATCCACGTTACGATTTCACGTGACATGGACATATGCAGAACTCCCTTTGATTTAGCCGTCGACGCGCATGCAATCGCGAAAATATTTGCATGGATTTTCTCGAATTGTTTCGCCTTTTTAAGGAATCGCGTTTTCTAGAGATCTCACGCGACTTTTGGGCGAATCTTGACTGAATCCCCCACGCCAAATTTCTCGTCTTCTTCGTGTTTAATTCCAACACGGTTTTGGCTTTGACCTTTTTGAGGCTTAGTGCTTCTTAGTTCTTGCCATGCGGGTGGTGTGCATGAAAGTAACCCCTACCGTACGTGGAAGTATGTATGATTATAAATATCAAATGTATGTATTTGTGCGTGTGTATAGACAAGAGTCAATCCAGGACAATAAGTTTAAATACGTCTTCTCCTCTCCGTCTCCCTCTCTCATATTTTGTCTTTGGACCGATCTCTGCATGCTTCATTCATAGAAGAGAGAGAGAGAGAGACAGCCATTAATATCTGATAAAGTACGAACGTGTTGTGTGATAGTTTAATTGCCTATATTTGTATGTCAATCTACGGTTGCGTGTTTCACGAAAAATTTAAGATTTAAAAAGTATTTTCCGAATAATAATTATTATGGTTTTAGAAGAATTAGCCAACGAAAAATACTTTTATTGTTGACGACAATTTACGCCTAACTATTTTCGCGGGTGATGAATTTTTTTTTGTATTTACTATTCATTTTTGCAATCAACACGAGCAATCATTTTCGAATAATATTTTTCAAATCTTGAATTTTCAGTGGAATAAAGCAACCCGAGTGCCAATGTTTGTACATCGGATTTTGGTATTGTCAGTCTTATACCTTGATAGATGAGGCCTTTTGACGGGAAAGGACAAAAAAAAAAAAAAAGAGAATAAGACTGCTTGGTTCAGTATTGAGTTGGGCTTATGCTCTAGTTAATAGTCTTTTTTAGATGACTTTTACTTTTGACCTTTTCCTTTTTTTCAAAATCTTGCGATTCGCGCACTTTGACATAAATTTCACGATTTATAAATGTTGATATGTGGGTTACCGTTTAATTATGCATAAATTCTTACAATTTTTTTTTTGTTAAAAGAAAAGTGCCGTTCATATTCATGATGATAGTCAAAAGTTATATCTTTCAAGACTAGCGAATTCCAAATAACTGCTGAACAAAAAAAAAAAAAGCCGAAAAGCTAATAACAAAGTACAATATGCAGCTATTAGTACACTCTCATTCCGTCACAACAATTTTTTTATTGTAAAACTTTGGCGGCCGATCGCTATTTAGCGACGAGCACACACGAGATCTCTCACTTCATATGCAACGGCTTGCGTACGCATTTAGGTTCAACGTTCTCATCACCATCGACTTGCAAAGACCCCAACACAATATGTTAAAAGAACACAAATCAAATACCTGTAGGGAACTCCCAAATCTATATCCAGATTTAGTTTGGAAGAGTAAAACCCCCAATCTTGACCTAAATCTAAATTGGAAGAGAAAAATAGCCTAATCTCAAGAGCTTATTATGTTAAAAGAAATTTGGCCTGGAAAGTAGGTGTGAATGGTTTCAGATTCCGTATAGGTTTTGCTTAGAACTTACCTGTGGAAACAGGTTCTTCTTTTTTTGGAACATGAAATCTGCCATGCATACCTTGAAACCTTCCCCTTGATGAGTTCTAGGATCCGTTTTATTTTGCACATGTGTTTTAAATTTAATTATTGTAATGAATTATCACCTCTAATGATTACCATTTGCTGCTATAATTCACTAGCCCACTCAATCTAAACACATGGATAACCATAAGCATTATAAAAATAAAAGTTCCGATCATAAATATCGTTGGAAGTGAAAGTTCGAAGTAGGATTTCAAATTACGCTCTCATCATCAGATACCATGTGATAAAAAAGGATCAGGCGAAAACATATATCAAGAAAAATAGAAAGACTTGTTACATGTTACGGATTATAGATTTTACATACTTGAAATCTGAAATATATCGGCGGAACAGATTTTTTAATTTTTTAAAATCCAAGGGTACCATGAAATCTGAAAACCATGCTCACCATGGAAAGTGGAAGATTTGCTTTTGACTTTCACAAGTCGGAACAAAACAACCCTAATTCTTCGGCTCTTTCGCCCTATCCCCTAGTTCTTCGCTCGCTTTCGACTTGTGCCGCTTTAAAATCGCATCTGGTAAATTTCGTTTAAATGGAAGAAAAAAATGAAGTCGCACTAGTTAGCCTTCTGAAAACTAGATCTAAGAACAAAGAACACGTAAATGACCTCACCATTTCATTTTAACTAAAGCAGACAAATCGTGCTGAAAGATGGAATCTTGAAATTAAATAACATCTGTACACGGTCCCATTGAAAGCTATTTCGAAGCGTGACACGAAGATGTGATAATGGGAACGCCTAAGCTTTTTCGCAAGCTAAAAAGGGATTCCGTGACAAGCAGAGTGCTTTTCCGTTTGGAAAAAATCTAATGCACGCAAAGATAAAAAGCTCTTAGGACGGGATTAACTTAATCAGACGCGTTCCCCAGTCCTTTCCACTGGCGTTTCGTGACCATAACTTTGTCTCTAGCAACGACAATTATGTCTATCTAAGTGCGGTTAAAGTACAATGATGAGCCTCGACACTTGGCTCTTTCTATGAAGAAGCCAACAAGATAAGGTCTGCTTTTTCTCCTTGGTCTAATATGATCGAACAAGAAGGACACACAGAGTTGTTCCATGCAGCCTGCGAAAAGTAGCTGTAAAGGGCTTTAGAAAGCTTTTTAATCAGTCTGATTTTTATAGTTAATTAAGTTAATGCGGTCGAGAAGAGAGAGAGAGAGAGAGAGAGAGAGAGAGGAGTGGTTGGGGCTTTTGTTGTCATTCCAGAAAAGCATTGGTATGGCGTGAGGAAGCAACACAGCACCAAAGTATGAAAAGGTAAAGTGAGTTGGAGGAGGAGGATGGCATCTTCTTCTCTTTCTTGCTTTTTGGGTTTGGTTGGAAACCCTAACTTTTCCTGAGTTCAGACAAAAGTAAGTGGAGCTTTCTTCGTGATCAAGAATATAACGCCTGATGATATCTTGCATGGCCTTACCTCTCTTTTTAACCTAATGATTTGGATCTCTGCTTGTTGGCCAGTGGTTGCTTGCGCAGTTGGCGTTTGATCGGATAGGCACCTTCCAAAACTTTATGCAGATGATCATGCTATATAGTATAATCGCTTCTCTTATCCAAAATCGAGATTATCTTCCGCGAAAAGTTTTCCTCGACTAGGGTTAATCATCTTTTGTCTATAATGTCAAAGTTATGATTGCTTCTTCAATTATGTAAGCGGGATAGGATCTTAGAACAAGATTTGTTATACTTATAGTCAGCTAGGGAGAGCATAGTAGGAAAAGATGCAGCATATATCGATACTCACTAGGCATGTATGATGCTAACTACTAGCTTGTTAATCATGGTTGTTGAAAATATGGCATCTCCTGAGATAAACGTAACACTAACAGGAAGAAAATGCACAAAAAAGTCAAGATCCAAGATGGTCGTTAGCCATCTAGGAAGAATGTCCCTAAGACGGGCATAACTTTCTGTCTAATGATTTATTTGATTGATCGCGAAAAAAAGAATTCAAAGATTATTTATGGACGCGTCATCTACGTAAATACTCAAAAAGTAATTCTGAAGTATGAATATTATGAAGATAAAGATACAGTATACAATTGCAACATTTTGATAACTTGCCAATTTAGTCCCAAACATTTTGATGATTTAACAATTTAATCTTAAACCTTTTAACGATTTGTCAACTTAGTTCTTCCGATCAATTTTCGTGGAAAATCGCTGACGTGGTAGTCTAGTTTACAGCGCGGATAGGTGTAAGACTTTATCCCCCACTAATCAAATCAGAGATGGCATACTTGTATTGCGATGGATCGTGCTTCCTCTATGTCCTCGCTTGGCTTTCCTTGTTTGTTTGGTCTGGTCTTTCTATTCCACCCGCGAGTTATCATCCTTCATCTCACCTTGGATGCAGCCAATTTACATGCAATTTGCAGAGGGACCTTCGAACTGAAGTGAAGTGACAAGGTGGTGGGGAGGGAGGGATGAGACAGATGACTCGGGAGCAGAACTATAAATGCAGACACATGCAAAAGACCCCAGAATCGATTAATAACTCTCGATCCAAACGAATGGCATCCACGAGAGCGACCATTTTTGTCCCTTCCATTGAGCGAGAGTCAATGCCCCATTTCCTGTCCACACCTTCATGTGGGGGGAAAGCATCGCGTCGGAAAGCAAACCCACTTGAGATGAGCGTGTTTGGCAAAGCTGTGGAAGAAGAATTCCAGTACCGTCAAAATTCCCAATGTCCCATTTTTGAACCCACTTGCATCAGTTCCCAATGTCCGCCCATGTAACTTCATCCATCCCCTCGTCATTTTGCTTCGATAGCAAGTGAGATTGGGTCGGACAGACATTAGGCAAGCAAGGCTTTGGCTTTATTATTATGGTGGTGCAGGTTTCCAAGGTCTTGTCCTTTATTATATCGCGACCCCTCCTGCGTGGTGATACCCTCACCATCAGCTCCAATTAGGAACCCGTCAAAGAAAATCATGGGGCCTCAAAGATGCACACTCCTCCCGTGTACATACAAAACTTATCGTGTTTCTTGAAGAAGAATCGAGGGTCCCCAAATAAATCAACAAAATTAATACACCAAGTATCAAGCTTTGGTCAAATTCAACATCAAATCTCACCACCAAGTTTCCTAGCGCGACTGTTTGGGTTATTAAGACACTGAAATGAGCAGAAGAAAACAATTTGGAGAAGACAAGGACCCCGGTCTCGCTGAGATCATGCGCACGAAGAGCGCCGGTTCAGTTCATCTTGATGAGAGGAAGTCTCCACGAGGGAGGACCGACCACGTGGCTTGCCTCTTCGAACCAAGTCTCGACAAGGGGAGGGGAATTTGCCCGGAAGAATAGGACAAATCACAAAAGGAAAAACGACAGATTGTTTTAAAACAATTTCATCACGACATTTCTAGAACAGCCGCATACATTATTTAGTTGACATAGCCAAAGAAAAGAAAAAGGTCAACCTTTACCCAAAAAAACCCCACCATGCTCACCACTAGGTAAGGCAGGAGAGTTTTGTGTGTTCACATTTCCATACCACATGATATGAACAACGAGGGGGGTGAGGGACTAAGAAGAGGAAAGAATGCTCAATCTTATGATCATCGTCCGTAAAATTAATTAAATAGACATACATACATATATATATATATATATATATATATATATATATCTATGGTAAAGACCCCCTATTATACCCTTGTGCAATTTTTAATTAAAACAATACAAAAAAGGCGAGACATTGGGGCCATTTTTTAGAAAGGAGTGTGCTCCACTTAATCTATAGTTAATTCAATGTCTCAAAACTCTCATATACTAACTGTTTTTCCCCCTCTTTTTTAACTTTCAACCGCCTTGACTCGCCCGCCACCGCCCGACGGTTTTGACCCTATTTACATCTCCCTCTCCGGAACACATGCGAGAACACTGCCGTCCGTGCCGCTTGATCACAGCCCGTCCACCACCACCTTGATGCTGCTCGGCAGCCACTCCCCCTCTCTCGGGCTATCGGACTCACCGTCGGACTCGAGCCTGATGAGCACCGACTCATCGGGCGTCATGCCGACCGTGGCGGGCAACCGTGCCCTGAGCTGGTGGAAGAAGGGGATCAGCACATTCTCCGTCCACTCCTCCAATCCGGTCTGGCCCAGCCAAACGCCCCCTAGAATCTTCTGGATGGCCTCCTCTTGCACTTCGATGGAGACTCGGTTGCCAACAATGGCCGAGAACGTGTCTCGGATGGAGTTTTTGGTTTCCTGCACGACAGGATCGAAAATCCACGGGGCTGAAGATGATGGAGTCGTCCACATGATTGAGCAGCTCCTTGTACACTAGCGAAGCAGCAGACGATCGCTATTGTCCAGGCCATGGTCGACGTCATGATCGACCGTGAGATCACTCGAATTGTGAGACCCATCAGCCCGATCATCTTCCCCATCTGCGGCTTCATTCAGGTCAAACCCCATCCCCACACCGTTCTCTTCCTGGGCTTCGTGAGCCTCCCCTGCTGGTCCCCGTGACCAGCTAGCCCGGCGCTTCGCAGACTTCTCGCAAACGGAAAGCCTCAACTGCCAACCACTTCTGGCCAACCTAAAAAGCTTTCTTCACCCAGGGAAATACCTTCAGACGACAACTTCTGATTATCCGGCAACCAATGCAGGGTAAGGATGATGGTGGCATTCCCAAGACTGATTTCACGGCCATGAGAATCGGCAATCCTGCCTGTCTCCATCGCACGCTTGATGCTCCCGCGAACTAGAACATCTGCTTCATCAATGTCCTCGAGCAACACTACTGAGGATGGCTCCTACTAACCGCCTCAGCTATCCGATCCAGCACCGTCTTACCACGGAAACTCGTGGGGGAATCCCCACCACTGTGATTCGATCCAAAGAACCACCATTGGACTAGCGCCACAGACTTGTTCCGAAAGAGCCGATGCCATCTTCCTCTTGCGATCCGATCAGGACAATAAATAGTAACCACGTGTCCCCCTTAGATCCTGCCCTGCGCCGTTTGCTGTTACCGAGCTTGCACTCGGTCATGGCAGTGGCCAATGCAGATGAGGACTCGCGCTGCCACCAAACTTCTCCATTAGACCTTTAAGGAGCTTCTTGTATGAGTCTGTATCTGATTTGCTCAGAAGCTTCTCAATGTTCAGATCAGCGTTCTTAAGGGGTTCGGCAGACATGACACCCAAAAAGTCCCTCAGTTGGTCTCCATCGGATGTCTTGAAGGTGGTTTCAGCGACCTTGGCTGGCCCAAGAGCTAAGTCTGTCCCAACGGGACTTCTCGGTGGGCTAGCCACTGACTCAGGTGGTAGGCTAGCAGGCGTGCTGGAGTTCAACTGCAGGGCTTCCCCAAGGCTTCTGTTAAGTGGTAATTTGGGTTGGAACGGCTGGCGCAAGAGTGGGTTAGGATTGCACAATCCTGGGATCAACCGAGGCACAGAACTAATCTTCTCAGAGCCGGCATTTTGTTGATGGAATTGAGGATGACAACGCGCACACGTGTCTTTCCATTTCTTTTGTATCTCTTGGCTCCTCTGCTTTTGTAGGATTCCTTGGTCTTTGGTCTGCAAATGAAACAGAGCAAAATTGAACATTCATAAGCCAACAATTTCACATTACACTCTTTGCAATACATTCTTATCCCAATTCACGTGCAAAGTTTACCTGAAACTTATTCTGACTCCCATGGACTTTTGCATTTTGCAACCACTGCGGGAGCGACGATCGACCTGATTCTGATTCAACTTCAGGACTGGGTTTCTCAAGTTCTGTGGCTGTGGCTCTTGCAATTTCTTGGTCACATTTCTGAGTGCACTCTGGGCAGCAGCCCGTTCTTCGAGCAGGATCCAAATTCTCAGACAGACGTCTCGGAGGCGCAGAAATGCTAGTAGGAAGATTCTTCAGTGGCGAGAAACATTCAACTGAACTGCCTAGAAGTCCATTCGTTCCCAACCTAGAAATCAAAGAAAGAAATTTTTTAAGCATCCACATCTATACAGTATCCAGAATGGCTTAATATCTCCAACTCATCCTCATATCTCCAAAAACTATATAATTCTTTCACTTAAAACTCCTTTTGACTATTAAACCAAACATCCTCATTTCACCAAAATGGTTATCCAAACTAGACAATTCCTTCACTTACTCCCCAAAAACAACATACAGGATCGAGGAACATGGGAGAGTTACTTCTGAGTTCTGACAACCTCGCCATTGAAATTGAATCAGAACTAACGCGGCAGCAAGGTTGCTTTTTCTGATTATTGATATATAAGTAGAAACTTATTCTTGGTAGCTAGACATTCAATGCAAAATGCAAAGATCAAAACTAATCATACCTTGGGAATAATCCAGGAAGAGGTGCTCTGGCTGCAATAGGCACTGCTTGCAAATCCCAGTCAGTTTCCATTGAAGGATGATAAACCTGACACCTCAAGTATGTCTCACAAGTAGCAGTCCCAATCAACCACAACCTACAACTACCCTTCTCAAACCTCGCCAACATCTTCCCCATCTCCGCCACCATGATCCGCCCCTTATCAGAGACCAACTGCTGCTGTGGCTGAACCGTGCCTGAACTGTAAACGGCCGCTGGTTGCTCCACCAGCCACTTCAAATCCCCTAAATCAAGAACCACGCCACCACCTCCCGAGTCCCCATCTTAGTCTCCAAGACATCACCCAATTCTTGAAAATTTGTGGGTATCTTTGCCTCGTCCGACCCGATTTCCTTATCCAACTGGACAACCTGAATATTCTTGAGGAGTCCATCACCCAATTCTTTGTTCTCAATCCTCTTAAGCAATTCTTTGACCACGGCCTCCGGCTCCGACTCACCGACCAATACTGGGTTTCTCTTCCTGGGCCTCAACAAGATATCAACCACTCTTTTGACCTCCTCCCCTCTCTGTTGGGTCGAATTCCCAAGTTGTTGCTGCTGCTGCTGCTGCTGGAGTCGCGGATTCAAGTACAAATTCCTAGGCGGAGCGGCAGCGTGTACACTAGGGGATCGGAAACCGAATCCGATTGGAGCTGAATTGGTATTCGCAGCGGCCGGGGCGGTCGAATTCAGGGACTGCTCAATTGTGGCCTTGACTGCAGGGCTGGAGAAGCTAGCTTCCCGCATGACCCGGCTCACGCTCGGGTCGTCGAGAATCGATATGATCAGCTGCTCAAGCTCGACCTTGACAGCGAGCAGCGGTTGCTGCTGCTGCTCGGGGCAGCCGCGACGCTGGTGCGCCTGCGCCCGCTTAAGGGCCGCCATGAGGGCGTTCGAAATCGGTGGCTCGAGCCCTGGGCTTGCGCCCTGCGCGGTCGGGAGCCGCTCGAGCGCAACGCTGAAGCAGAGCTCGAGGGCGCGGCACTGGAGCGGGTGGGACGAATTGGGGTGAGACTTGATGCAGGCCTGCCGGAGGAACCCCGAGGGGGAGGCCAGGAGGGTGGAAGCGACATGGAGCGGCGTCGTTTGGCTGTGGTTCCGGCGACCGCCTCTGCTATAGAGTGGCTCAACACGTTCGCCGCCTCAGGCGTTAGCGTTTGCTGGATGGTGCTTAGACCGGCTCTCATTTGCAATCAAGAATTGAATTGTGGAAGAGCTAGGAATATGGTACAGCTATTTCCGGGCCTCCTGCAACGAAAGACGGGAAATCGTGGCCAAGTTTTCGATTTGATGGAAAAGAATCGGTCGTGGGGGAATTCAAACTTCGGGTGAAATTGGGATGGAGAGAAGAGAATTGGGTTTGGAATCAAGGAGCTATGAAGAGATACCGAGAAACTTAGAAGGAAAAGGAGCTTTGGCAAAAGGTGAAATGATGTTATTCAAGTGAGAAGAAGGGTTTTCGAAATAGACAAGAGCTCGTTTTCAAGAAAGCGGGGAGGTGCCCAAAGAAACAGAGGAAAGACGAGAGCTTTGTATTGCCATCTGAACCAAAATAAAAAAGGAGATGAGAAAGAGTGATAATAGTGTGAGGAATCTCAGCTATAAATGCCCTTTTGCGCGATCTTCTTCTTTAATCTCTCACCACATCCCCTCTCTCTGTCTCTCTCTGTGAGCGTGTCAACAGAAAAAAGCAAGATGTTGAGAATTCAACGCGAAAAGGAAAGATCAGATCCCCCTCTCTCCTCTTCACAAGAACCCCTCCCTTCTCTCTCTCTCTCTCTCTCTCTCTCTCTCTCTCTCGATACTCACCGATTAAACCACAGAAAAACATCGAGGTCAAAATACAAGACAACAATAATTCAGGGGAAGAGAAAATGGTCTCAGACAGAGCAAAACTAAAATGGGTCTCGAAAGCCTTTTCGCATATCAATCAAGCGAGGCAAAAGGATAAAGAATATAAACAAAACAAAACCAAACCCAACCCAACCCACCACCTCCCTCTCTTCTCTCTCTCTCTCTCTCTGTAAAAAGCGGGGCAAGTGAAGAATTCGTTAAAGTAAGTGAAAAAAAAGAAGGAATTCTTCTTCCTTTTAGACGGAGAGGATTTCTGGAAGTACCACCATCTTCTCTTGCAACGATTTCTGGGGCACACTATTATCATCTTCTTATCTTTGCTCACCTTTGCCGTCTCATCTTTCTTTCCTTTCTTTAAAAAAAAATTTCCCCTTTTCAATCCCACCCTTTTCATACCATAAGCTCTGTATTTCCTTTCTTCTATCTCTCCCCTTTGTCTTCATCCGCTGAGAGATGGCGGAATAGGAGAGAGACTCGAAAACACCTTTTTACGAGAGAGAGAGAGAGAGAGAGAGTCATTTTCGCTAATCTCTTTCTCTCTCCGTCTCTCTCCCCCCTTCCCTGTGATTTTCTCTCTCTAGCAGACCCACGACTGAGGATTGACCGCCTTTTTTATATTTCGCTTTCCCCACAACCCCCTCGTGAAATTACTCTTCCACCTTCCCAATGATGCCGCCTTCTCCCCACGCGCCGGCTGCACTGGCGGAGGGTTGGAGAGGCTGCGTTGCACGCGCCAACGGGTGCGATGCGGACTGCGAACCCCAGATTTTTCCTGCTTTTCACACGCAACCGCTCCAAAGGCATCGCACGGCTTTGGCCTTTTTCATACTTCCGCCTTTTCATTTTTTTTCTCTCTCTCTCTCTCTCTCCTCCTTTTTAGCTTTCGCTTCTCATCTCTCGAAATTAAGATATGCTTTTATATTTGTATTATTTTTAGGCCTAATTCCCTTTTTTTTAAAAATCCTCAATTTTAGGGTAATCTCAATTCGATCTCGAATATCTAAATTTTATGTGTAATCCCAATTCTATCTTGAAATTCTTTTTGTCTAAGAAAAATCTCAATCTTTAGAGATACAGTCTGGTCTGAAAAAAAAAACCCAAATTTAGATCAATCCCAAATCCACTTCTAGTTTTAGAATACGAAATTTCAATTGATTCTCAAATCTACCCCGATGGTTCAATCCCAATTTTTACACGGCATTTTCAGTCGATATCACATCCATAGATAGAAAAATTTCTTCCAAATGAAATCATTCTAGGACATGAAAATTAAGGGGCTAACGAGGGTATATTTGGGACTAGAGAAAAAAAAATGATGTCTTTTCCTAGATCAAAATAAGTGCGGGATAGAATTGGGACTGAACATATAGTTTAGGTTTTTTTTTTTGGACAAGCAAAAGTTCGAGGCAAATCTAGACTTGACCTAAAGTTTGAGTTTTTTTTTTTCTTTCTAAAACAAAACAAGGTCTGAGTAGAATTTGGATTAGACCTAAAATTGATTTTTTTTAAAGGGAAATAGGGCATATCATTTTAAACAAGAAATGATATTCACACAACATTATTGTTAACGATTGCATGAAAAGATATTGTCTTAAAAGAAAATTATTGGTACAAAAATTTCGTTATTCAAGTGAGTGAAAGTAGGAACAAAAAAAGATGATCACACGGTGTGATCTAGTTTTCATTTTGTATTAGTACGTATAATCAAACCAAAATACACATGATCTTATTACATCCTGGTGGCTGCATTGTGCCAACTGACAATCAAGTACCAAATAATAGCACATGGTACACTCGACGAACAACAGTTTATCCTTCAATTTAGCCAAATGAGGAATTAAGGGCATGTTTAGTAACACTCCAGATTATCCGATTCTTATTCTTTTGTTTTCAGGAATAATATAAAAAAATATTTGTTTGGTAACATCTTATTCTTGTTCTTTTATTTCTGGAAATAAATAAATAAAAATAAATTTATTTGGTAACATCAATCAATATTTTTGTTCTCAAAAACAGATTTGGAACGGAAATGAGAAGCAAAAAAAAAATATTTCTCTATTCCCTAAACAAAATCGAAAAAAAATCATTTATGCTCAGAAACCATTTTCAAAAGCAAAATTGTCACTAAACAGACCCTAAATATCTATATCAACTAATCTTGACAAACCCAATCAGGTCAAGAAAACCATGAACCTATAAAAGACAACCTGAGATTGAATTTTCACTAGGCCTGGGGCTAGTTCGCCATTAATCTCGAAACTAAACTCGATATGTAAAAAAAAAGATTTCCCACGATGGGACCTACCTTCCGCAAATCGTTTTCGCATTTTGAAAAAGAGACTAACCAAAACTCTTTAATTCATGATTTCAGCATTTTGAAAATGTTGAAACCTTGAGCTTTTAGTTTTTTTAAGGCTAGTGTTTGGCCTAAAGTCTCTTGAGAAAACTTGCTATACGCTCTAAATTTGTTCAAAATCTAACATTTATCGAGAAAGATGAACCAAATACAGAAACGCTCGAACGGTCCGTGTTTGAAAAATGTTTCATTAATCTCATTATGTGCACATGTAAAAAAGAGACGACGATGGTTGTTACCAAATGGCAATCTAGTGAAAGCTAATTTACTCACGATATAATTAATTATGTACAAGCTAAGACACACACACACACATTTCCATGTGATGAAATATAATTTGATCAATTCTCCATGGACCGGAATCTATTGGGTTTTCTTTCAAAAAGGGGGCCTAATAAAGTTGAAGAAATGTTTCATTAATCTCATTATGTGCACATGTAAAAAAGAGACGACGATGGTTGTTACCAAATGGCAATCTAGTGAAAGCTAATTTACTCACGATATAATTAATTATGTACAAGCTAAGACACACACACACACATTTCCATGTGATGAAATATAATTTGATCAATTTCTCCGTGGACCGGAATCTATTGGGTTTTCTTTCAAAAAGGGGGCCTAATAAAGTTGAAGAAATGGTCAACAAGGGCAGGAGAAGTCGCGTAACGAGCCAACAAGATGGGATGCCCTGAGAGAACATAATAATGACGTCATTAACACCGACACTCGATGGAATGTCATTTATTAAGCGACGGGACATTAAACGAGAGAGAGAGAGAGAGAGCGCTCGGTCGGTACGTGGTTATTTCGTTTTCCCACTACAAGAAAATGATTGTGGTTTTGGAATGTTTCGAAATTCGTGTGGTTCAAGCTAAAAAGGGCCAGCAACCCTAAGCGATAAAGCGCATCTTGTCTTCATCCATAAGCATTACACGATTGCGCCATCGCGTTGAATCATAAGCACCGCGGCTAAAAAGTTTGGTTTTCGTATGGACGCAATGATTCCCATCTCAAGCTAATTATGAAGGGGATTGTATATGAACAAGCTTCAACGTTCGTATTAATCTTCACAAATTACGCAACGGCGTATTGCCATGACCAACGAAACATATAGTGTTACGGGGGTAATCGTTAACTAAACCCTTCTTGGGCCCGAAGGGGGGGAGGGGGGGCGTTTTACGACGTCTCGAGTTCGACATCGATTTAGAGAAGGAACTGTAAAGCGATGCGTAGGCCGACATGAATTCTCGGTTAGTTTAGCCATCTGTGGCATATAAATCATTAACACACAAAAAAAAAAAAAAGGGAGTGGCTTGCTATGTAAATCATGTGAATTCTAGATGTGAATTTCAGAAAAGGGGCCTCATTGAATGCGTTGAAAATGGTGGGATGCTACCCATCAACCGCCCCTATGGAAAAACCAAGCATTGATGGTGGGGGTGGCCTCACAAGCGTCTCAGACTTTGGTTTTCAAAACTGGACCAAATTTTCATTTATGACCATCACATCAACTCCCTCCTTTTAGATTTTAAACATTACTTCCTCGTCGTCCTCGTCCTC
The DNA here is from genome assembly GCA_019149425.1 of Psidium friedrichsthalianum. NCBI lineage: Eukaryota > Viridiplantae > Streptophyta > Magnoliopsida > Myrtales > Myrtaceae > Psidium > Psidium friedrichsthalianum. Next base: position 37,193 of record JAGVVM010001533.1, on the reverse strand, counting down.
ATCCTCATCCCCATCATCAACAGCCTCTCCTTCCGCCCCACCCCAAAGTTTTAATCTGGAAAGTTGTCTGTACCCTCGATCAGTTAAACATGCGAAATTATTAACGCATTTTTTTTTTTTTGGAAATTTGAGGACTTGCATGGTAAGTCCGATTAATTTGATGCGTGTCATAAATGGGTGAGTACCCATCTCTATCCGCTCACATTATAGCCCGGACCCGGACCACGACAGCAGAAAATCACATGCAACCAACAAAGTTTATCGGGCAATTTTTATCACCTCCACAAGCATGTGACGCTTCCTCCCCCCACCCCCTCCCTTTTTTCCCCCCACTGACCCCGTCCGTGAAGGGTGTATCCCAAGTCTTGATTTCAGAGAGAGAGAGCATTGATAACATTAAGAAAATTTCGATTATCTCGACTATGTTATTCACAAAACTATTCGAATTGTTCGGAATGAATAGTCGCTCGTATTCGATCCCCATATTCATTTCGTTCTTTCGTCGGGTTGATCGCGCTCCTCGGATCTCGTCTATTCCTATCTCTATTGACACTGAGTTCGTTCCCTTGGAACTTCCTTGATCCTAACTAAACTTCGGGTGCACAAGGGATCGGAATCCTGCCCTAATTGGGAGCCTAATAAGTTAAAAGCGAAGCAACTTTTCGGGTTCCCAAAACCCTTTTTTTTTTTATTATAAGGGAAATGATAAATTAAGAAGAAAAAAATTTAAGTAAATTCAGGAAATTGTCAGCTTTATGTGAAGAGGTGAAAATGATGGGAGGCTTAGCCTGAACAAAATCATCATAATTCCCTTTTGGCATCGCACGCCCTCCCTTGCCTTTTACGCGTTTCTCGAGCTCCTCTCCCAACAACTGCTCCTCTCTCGCATCTGCTACCTTATTATTATTATTATTATTATTATTATTATTATTATTATATATTTCTCCTTTTCTATAGTATCGCCAAAAACTATAAACGACACGCCCGTGAAAAAATTACCCCATATTGATATAGATTTCCAAGTAAGTGTGTCGTCCAGCTCGATAATTTCGTGGTAAATTTTGACGGAAGTTGAGAGAGGATAAATATGTCAGTTCGAAATTTTTTTTATCACTCAAAATCCACTTTAAAGGTAAACTTATTACGTGTGAATCAATTTAAAATTAATGTATGAGACATTTTATTCCAGATCTATGAGTTTGGAATATATATATATATATATATATATATTTTTTGATATTAACGTTGTTCGTCAATGTCCTTTTTACACGACACTTCGCTGCTTGGAAGCGTACTCACACCTTGCATGATGAGAGGAGTGAGGGACCCCTCATTTTTAGCCATGATTGCTCGATTAATTGAAAACTATGTTTTAATCAAGCGTTATTTAATTAATAGGGGCCCCTATGCAGAAAGTGGTCTCTCTTTTTGCTCTATTTTTTTTTTGTCATTAGAATTGCATTATAGCACATTTTATTTCACTTTTTGAACAAATCCCGCTGAGCTTTATTGTTTCGGCTTAGGGTTGTCATTTATGTTGTTATCGCGATCATTACCTATGATCGAGAATAGTAACTTCGACCTAATTGCGCCTTTGTCATCGGAAATTGACTTTGACAATGAAATTTTAATTCATAGAATTTTAATGTGGGGATTATATTTTACTCTCTCAACGCATGCAATAGCTATCACAAGATCAATAAATTTAGCAAGGCTAGGGGGTTGAGACCTGACCATCATGCTCAGCCTACGACCCGTGAGTTTTGCCTAAGTCATGGCAAGGGGTAACGACCCCTGCTTGATCTTCGGCTAAGAGCAACAAGTCTCTCTCTCTCTAGCATATGTGCATGCGGATAGATGAAGTGGGACGTAACACCCGTCGCTCGAGCCTGGCCACAGCCTCGAAGACGGGTCTATCGATCGCCACCGGAGGGGGGGGGGGGGGGTAACCGCCTGGCCATTAGCTTCTTTTGATGCTTCCTTTTTCTTTGCTTCTAATAATTAATCATAGATAACTAAGTTAAGGGATGAAATTGAATAAAATTAAAAGAAAAAAGATTGAAGAACAAGTCGCACGTGACTGGGCAACGCGTGAGGCGGAGTCCATCGGCCTTTACGCTTTGACCGAGAGGACTTTCGGCATTTATTGTCCTTCCAAGTAATATCCCTATCTACAACCTGCTAGGGCTTTTTATCGGGACCTGCATGACCATTTTGCCCCCGCCTCTAATCTTTATTTCCCATATCACCCGTACTCACACGTGGCAGGCCCCAACGACTTTTGTGGAGTCAATTTCAAGCTGTTGACTTTATTCCTTTCCCCCTTGCCTACAATGAAAACTAGGTAGAGAAGGTGAAAGGTGGCCTATCCTCAAGTTTACCCAAGTCTCTCTCTCTCTTAGATGTGATAAGATTTCAATGCGCTAGAGAATGGTTTGGTCACGACACGTTAATTAATAGGGGCGAAACTGACATTTAAGGAAACTGAAAGAGGGCACGTAAAATTCGGGATTTTCTTTTATATGTAAAACGATATTTGGTTAACGAATGAAAAATGGAAATTTGATTATTAGAAAAAAAAGAAAGAAGAAAAAAAAAGGGGGATATCTAGAATCGCGATACAAGCCGACGGAGGTAATGTTCCTGCTCTAAGAAGCTGAATGCTTTTGTCTTCAGCATGCCCTCAACGGAAGCATCATGCCATAATGATTCTTTCCATCAACTTTATGAAAAGCAAAGCTAAGGTGACCTCATCACTCCAACTTCCTACCCCCATCCCTTTTTGAAACAAATTGTTAGATATCTCCCCATCATTCCACTTCTTTAATTTCAATTGAATCCCCCCCTCTCTCTCTTTCTGTAAATTATTCATTTATTATTAATTCTATGACTAATTTACCTGACCTTCTCTTTCAAAAGAACTTGCTTTTGTAGTTGGTTCCTTGGTAAGGGAAAAGTTGCTTCCTCACCACATCTTGTGCCTTTCTTTTTTTCCCACCCATTCTCTGAACCCCCTTCCCATCAATAATGGAGGAACAATGATTCCAAATACCCTTTTCCCCTCTTAAGATTTCTAGATCAACCAATGACCCTAGCCGTATGGATCTTCCATTACAAGGACCGGAGTGGCACTCATTTGACCAATTGGACCCCCGAAAAGTCCCTTTCTTTCTCCCTTTAGTCCAAATACCAATTAGTTAATCTATGATCATCATTAATCGGGAAGAAAAAAAAAAGGGTCGCTCTCTCTCTCTCTCTTGATCAATCGAAGGACGATCGATCTAGTATCATGAGACGATGGGGCCCATAGCAATTCCTTTTCACTAGTGCAAGCCAAGCCCCGCCTAGCTTTTGCACAGACACGTAAATAGTTTGATATAATCATGTCATCTAGGTCAAAACTTTAAGCAAACACAAAGCAACAAATCACTCACGAGGTGGGGTAAATCTAGTAGCCCCCATGTATATAGCTTTAGCTTAACCCACTCCCTCCTGAAAAAGTTTTTGGTAGCTTCTTGCACTCAAAGAAAGTTAGACTTTCGACTTCCCCCCCTTCCCTTCCCTTTTCCTCATCATTCAGGGACAAAGGAAAGTGGGTTCCTTTCTTTTACGAGATGTTCGAGGGGCAAAAAAAAAAAAAATAAAATAAATCGATTAAAAACGAAATGAATGCGGGAGGGGACGCACCAATCAAGCAAGATATGACCATTGGCCTTCGCCTTTTCCGCAGTCGAAGATTCCTATGTTATTTCCTTTTTCCAAAAGGGAAATGTTTGCAAAGGAGAAAAGGTTAGTGCAAAGGAGAAAAGGTTAGCGAAAAGTTAGGTCGAAACACGGTGTGATCTCGAGGGCATTTTCTTAGCATTTTCACGTTCATACCTTTCTATCGGAACCTGTAATCATCCTTTTTTCGAGCAGGAAAAAAGCGATTGCGGTTGTCCATTCCTTTTTTTCTACAAACACATTAAACTCTCGCGTATGCTTTGATTTTAATTCTATGATTAGTCTCATAAGTGTCTAAAGTATGCTTTACTCATCCCCCTTTTGTCAACACGCAATGATTCCGAACAGATTAATTCGAAAGATGATTCCGCCAAGTAAATGGAATTGGATGACTGAACCAAAATCATGATTGGGACAGTGCCACCGCCGTATCCAAGCATCTTTCTGGGTTTTCTTTAATTTGCACTTGTTTTTCTTTCTTCTTTCTGCTGTTTTCGTTGTTTTCTTTGTTTCCGTTTGAAAAAAAGTCAAGTTAAAGATGCCAAATTCCCACCTCAAAAGCCTACTTTCAAATCTACATTGGCATCTACTTGCTTTTATCTTTCTGGAATTCCGGGATCCTTAAAGAGTTTCCAACAATAGAAAATCCCACTCCGATTAAAATAGGCTGCTAATGGAAAAGCCACTTTCCCCCCCCACCCCTCCTTTATGTGTTTTCTATGTTTTATTACAGTGGCGAGCGTGGAAATTTCGGGTCTTTTGTTGTTGTCGAAGCACTAATCTGCTTTGCTTTACACATAAGCACTCGACTTTCTTAGAGATAGCACGACAGGGAAAAGGCTACGTTAGAATGACTGGCCCTTTTGGACACATTTGCAAAAGCGTGACATGCCTACGTGAGACACCTTGAATCTTACATAATCCTTTGCTTCCTTCAGTCCATCCGGGACTCGATTAAGCCATAAAGTTAGGGCTTTTCACATTTGTGTTAGGGTTAAGCAATCTTGTTTGCTTCCCTTTCCAAGAGGAACCCGCGTTAGATTAATCTAAATAACACAGTAGTTTCTTTCTCTGGGCCACCCTAATGACGTTATAGTCTTATAACCTTGGAACATGGAGAATTGTCAAAAAAAAAGAAAAGAAAAGAGAGAGAGTCATAAACGTTTAAATTATGTCAATTGAGTTCTAAACATTGTCACATTTTGCTAATTGAATTCATCTAGCCAATTTTGATCAGAAATCGCTGATGTGGACGCCGGCCATTTTACGTAGCACAATCGGTGTCGATGTGGATAATTTTAGTGTCTTCTCGATTTTTTTTTCTTACTCTGGCGAGCGAGGAATGCTAGGCCCTCGTCGACCACTTTAAGGAAAAAAAATAAAAATATTAAAAATATATAAAGAAAAATAGTTCATGTCAACACCGATCATGTCATGTAGGACGATCGATGTCCACATTAGCGATTTCCTCAAAATTGACTGGATGGACTCAATTGGTAAAAATATAAAAACGTTTAAGACTGAATTGGTAAAAGTGCAATACTTTAGGACTTTTTAGATAACTTTTGAACATAGATGCTTACTTGGGCGAGATCGCCTCGTGGCCTTTGTAGGTAGAATCTTGTGATGATCGGCCATTAAGGGCGCGCATGACAACCATTCTGTTCCAGAAATAATTTCTGGAATAGAAATAGATTTTTCTATTTCTGCCAGAAACAAAAATTTTTTGTTTCTGGTTTTGCCAAAATCTATTTCTGGAACAGTTTTTTGTTCCAGAAATAAAAAAATAGATTTGCGTTGCCAACGAGTTTCTGTTCCAAATCATTCTGGAATAGGTTTGGAACAGAAATAGAGAAACAGAAACGTTCTCATGCGCGCAGCTGCTTCGACTTACATGGTGATACGGCAACTCTTTACACTCGCACGAAGGTAACTCTGCTCGTGTATCATTAGTATTTTATTGCTAAAGTCGTTGCAAAATTTACAATGCAAAGGTTACTCCTCCATTTTTGCAGCATCGACCAAATTTGGTACCGCAAGCAACCGCGAATCAAAAGACACAAAGAACACAAATCCTTGATGATCGTCTCAAATCACATGGCAGAAGAACTTGCCATCACAGTCTTAAAACTGATGCTTGATCCGGTCACTCAAATTTGACACTGCACATATCATGGATCCGAAGTCCAAATCTCTCGCAACATTTCTCTGAGTCATCGAGCATGACTTGGAGATATGTATGTTAATGGCTTAATTTGACCATATCTTAGGTCCAAAATGAGCACCTAGTTTGGACTTCCGTCTTAATTACACCTTCAACATAAAATTCATTTAACCCCTTTTTTTTTTTTTGGGTAAGGTAACCCCTCTTTTTTTTTTTTTTGCTTCTGTAGCCAATAAAGTCAGTTGCTTTTGATATCAGAAGTAAGTACACTTAAAATTTCTATGCGTAGAAGTCAGCAGCCAAAACCACAAGCAAAAGCAATTTACCAAGTCAATTCTTGCCTTGTATTTTCTCTTATTTGAGCAAAAGTGTTGGCTTGTACGCACTAAACTTTAACGCGGTCCGCACTTAGTTCAAACTAAAAGCCACGAGTTAGAGCTTACGTAAATGTTAGGGTTAAAAGCTTATAATTAGTCTCGTCAGATATGACTTTAGCAACATCAACTTCTCACCAATGTCTTGGCCAAAAGAAACTCCTCATCAATGTGCTCTCTCATTTCTACCCCACAAGTGAATTTCAATGCCATCATTCACTTTAAATATTCTAAATCATTCGTATGTACCTTGAATATATTATGAAATAAGTTTTCATGTTTTACTAATTGAGCTCATCTAGCCAATTCTGATAGAAAATCACTGACTTGGACATCGGCTGTTCTACGTTACACCACCAGCACTGACGTTTCAAAAAGAACTCTAATTTTTTCATAATTTTTATTATTTCCTTCTCTCTCTCTCTAATTTTTTTTTTCTTTCTTTTCCTTTCTTTTTCTTCTAAGCCAGCAAGGGTCGCAAGTGAAGGTTTTGGCCCTCCCCTAGACTTGGCGAGCGCTTGTAGCCCTCATTGGGTCTGGGCGAGCGTTGCGATTGGTGAGGGCTTTGCAGCCCTTGCCCAGTGATCGGCGAGAGTCAACCAGAGACCCTTGATGTATTATGTGGCATTGGTGATATTCACATCAGCGATCAAAATTGACTAAAAGTACTAAATTGACAAATCGTTAAAATATTTATGATGAAATTGGTAAACTTAAGAGGTTTATGACTGAATTGGATAAATTAATAGATTTATGATTTTTTTAGTAATTTTCGGGATGGATGACATTTTGCACATCCATGCTTTCTCGAACCAATGGTCTCATGGTTTGAAATAGCAACTTATGATTTCCAATCAGGCTATGTGCGGGAGGAACCAGCTCAAATGGTGTATTCATTACCTACATCATGACTACGTCCCACTTTCACTCTCCTAATTGAATGCAAATTTTAGGTTTTCTCATATCCTTGTTATCCCCGGCATTCACTGAGATCAATCATGAGTTGACTTCTTCACACGCTCATAATGGAGGTGTTCATGATTTGGTTTTGGCTCATTTTGGAGGGCGATAGTTTCGACCAAGACGGATGATTTCTGCTTTTGTTTAGGTTTAATTATGTTGTTAATTCTGAGTGTCCACGTTCATATACCAAGCTTAACACGAGATAATTACCAAAAAAGTTTTAAACCTATTATATGAAATGTCAATCTAGTTATAAACATTTTAATGGTTTGCCAATATAATATGTCCAACCAATTTTGGCCGAAATCACTGATGTGGGTATTGGCCGTCCTATGAGCGCGTTGACGTGAACAATTTTGTAAATTTCTTTAAGAAAAAGAAAAGGAACAAAGGAAAAAAAAGTTGCAAAAATGATCCACGTTATAGCCGTCTATGCCACATAGGATGGTCTGCCTCTAAGCTAGTGATTTCTAAGGGTGATTGGTTCCCGATCGAGTCGCACCCGGGAATCGAGAACCGAATCAATTCTCGGGCGATCCAATAAAATCGGTGGATTATTTGTACAGGTGAGCAACAAGAACTTTCAGTTTTTATATATTAATTAAAATTACGTTATCATTTAAGAAATAAAAAAATAGCCACTAGATTATTAGGTTTATATTTAAGAAACAAAGAAATATAAAAAATAATCGGTCCGGTTCAGATGGTTCGGCTTCCCCTGAAATCGGGAACCTAATCGAAAATCACCGCTTCCAATTTTGTGGTATCGGATTGAATCAGCCAGTCTAGGAGATTCCCCATTTAGTCGGTCTGTCTTGCTCACCCTTAGTGATTTTCGATCAAAATTACCTATAAAGACTATATTGAAAAATCGACTAAAAGTTGAGGACTAAATTGCCTAAACGAAAAAGTTTGAATCGACATTTATACCCTAAGTTTATGAATTTTTTGGTAATTTTCCCAACTTAACACTCATTAGTCGAGAATTCATAATTCATGTCGCGGACATCTTGAGAGAAGATAGACTTCTTTTTTTTTTTTTTAACACGGAACCTCTTGTTTTCATACCCTAATTTGCAGAATTTTGTGCGGACACGACCAATTGTTCGTAGTAAGACTTAACTATATACGTATCCTCTGGGTGATCTTTTCACGTTTATGCGATAGAATTACTTTCGAGTTCAAGGTGATCAGTAGATATGGAAGTCACTTGCTGAGAAAGAGAAGACAGAGAAAAATTCAGAGAGCTGGAGAGATTTTGCCAACGTGAGAGGACCTCGAAAGCTAGAGAGAAACTACCAAAACCCTAAATCAAGGGCTTAATCATGATTAATCACATAATCTAGAGAAGATTCCGGGGAAGAAATCTTCGTGCGGAGCCGATGGTCGATTCAACATGTGAACCGAACTCCTTTAATGCAGAAGTTGAGATCAAAAGGTGAGACAAGAATATATTTATAAAGCCCTTAAAAGCTGGCTCCTGTCCTCTAATGTTCGAGAGAATAATGTAAAGTGACGTCTTACGGTCACTTAGGCGCATTATTGTGGTCGAATAAGAATCTAAATCTTTCTTAAGATCTTTCATTAGTCAATCTCCATGTGATGATCTGACCTTTTGGGTAAGAAATAATGAAGACCAAACCATCGTGACTTTGCTGACCTCGAAACAAATCACGCAACCATCTTTTTCGTTAGAACACTCAAATATCCATTTACACTTGTTTATTAAAGAAAAGGGACGTACAGCACTACAGTTCCGTTCGTTTGGCGAAAAATGTAATTTTTTTTTTATGAAAATATTTTTTAGAAAGTTATTTTTCGAGTAAATAATAATATTTTCAGGTGCGTGATGGGAAAATAACCAAAAAAGTCTTAAACATATTATAATTGTGCCAATTCAATCCATCTGACTAAGGGATGAGTAAATTGGATCGACCTGACCGAAAACAGCTCGGATCGGTAGTCCGGTTCCCGGCTCTCAAGGGTGATGGTCCGGTTCTTGGTCCTTAAAAATGAAATTGGTGTCTGGGCGGTCTGATTCCCGATTGCAGAGGTACAAGACCGAACTAGATCAATCGATTTTAATTATTTTTTAAAATTTTTATGCGCAACTCTAAATCTAATCTGATGCTTACCTCTTTCTTTCCCAACCTTTGTGGGTTTTGTTTGTTTGGTTGCTGAGTTCTCTGGTTGAAGAAATGTTGGGAGTTCTAGCGGTTTCATTTTGCTTCTGATCTGGATGTTGAATTTTGGCATGTTCTGTTTCTGGCAGCACATGAAGTATGAGGATTGAGTACTAGCTTTTGCGTTGCGGATTTCTTAAAAGTTGAAGATCAGTACTGGATGACTCATAGCTTAAGATGTATTTGCTTCTGATTGAATGAGATCTCCTTTTTTTTTTTTTTTTTTTTTTTCAATTGATACCCTCTGTGTTTTTTGTTGGTAGATGTAAAGATTAATTTGTGATTTGATCTTGAGGTGTCGAGCCATAAAAGTCCATCTGGCTAGGGGTGAGCAAATCGGATCAATCGAATTGGGAACCGCTCGAATTGAACCGGACCGGTAGTCTGATTCCCAGCTCTAGAGGGTCATGGTCCGGCTCTCGATCTTTAAAAATAGAACCGGTTCCGGCTCCCAATTCTTGAGGGGAATTGGATGGCTCACCTCTACATTCGGCCAATTTTAGCAGGTTGACACCGACATAGATGCCGTTCAGTGACACAATATTTTAATTTTTAATTTTAATTTTTTCCTTCTTCTTTTTTTCCTTCGCTCTTCTTCCTTTTAGCCGGTTGCTGAATTTGGGTTGACGAGGCAACGCCTCACACAACCATGGCGAGGGTCAGCCCAACTGATCATCGCCTTTGGCCAATTGTTGGCGACGACCAGTTGGTGGAAGAAGAAGGAAGGAAAAAAAGAAGAAAAATAAAATATTCAAAAAATACTTAAATACTATGTCAGCTCGGCTAGCCAAAATTGACCGGATTAACTAAATTGACATAACTGGAAAAAAGGTTTGGAGCCGAATTGGTTAAAAAAAAAGTTTAGAACTAAATTGATAAAATTGCAATAGATTTAGGACTTTTTCGGCAATTCTCTCGATGTTTGGCGGAAACATGAAAATGACTGAAAAATATTTTTCACCTTTTGATATGGAAAATCGGATTTGATATTCTTTTGTGCACTCTTTTTAACAATTTATTTTTTTGCTTTTTTCTTTTTTTAAATTAAATGTAAAAAATATATATTTTTTCCTCGTTCCTTCGCTTGCAATGGCCACAAGCAAGCTCGAGGCTTGGTGGGCCGCGTGTGGCCGGTCGCTGGGCTGCCAGCTAAGTTCATTATGATTCATATACGAAATAAATTTCAACCCATTCATCTTTTTACTAGACTATCATTTAGCAATCACTCGTTCTTATTACAGATCAGGGTTGAGGACAAAATGAACCAGGTGCCTCGCAGAAAAACATCGGATCGAGCGTACAAACTTGCTTAGCATGTAACATAGAGCGTGTATGAGAAAATTCCTGAATTAGTTGCCAACCTTCACTCCCCTCAGGTCCACCATATTAGCCATCCATTGGAGAGAGCATCGAAATTCAACGCGTCTTACTGCTTTAATGCCTGGGACACAAGTTTTGTCAAAGCTTTCCCATTTAACCATCTTCATTTCCAGTTCAAAGCATTGACCGACGAGTCAACACGTTGGTAGTAGCCATCACAATTCTGGTAAGGAGCACTCTTCGTTCATTGACTTCGCAGCATCTGCAGAAACGGAAGGAGAAAGAAGAACGAAAGTCCAGAGCAAGTGTAAAAACATAAACTGGACCGGTTAGGTAACCGATGCGAGTGGATGGAATTTCAACACGTTTTTGCAGAGGCCGCTAGGATTTGAAATTAAGCAGAATTCGCACCCGAAAAGTGATGAAAAAGTTTCCTTTTTTTCATCGGCAGAAGTGGTTTTCAATTTTGATTAGGAAGCCGTTCGAGAAAGGGATTGAAAAAGGGCAATGTGGAAAGAGAAAGAGAGAGAAGGCAATGAAGATGGACTGTGCAGGGTGACAAAAAGCTGACCGACCCAGGGAACTTTACTGTCAGGAAGAAAATGAAAGGAAAAGCGGGGCACATAGGTCAAGAATAACAGCTTTGAACCTACCTTTTTTGAGAGATTTAAGAGCCCACCCTCCCACCACCACCAACAAAAACAACCACAACGCAGAATCTTGAAACAGTTCTCTGTAAAAAGCTTTTCCTCTTGCAATGATGATGGTGGACGACCCTGAAAAAGAAAGGGGACGAAAGGCCTATCTATGTGAAAATGTTGACAAATAAACATGCCTTTATTTTCCCAGCGAAGTGATGTACCATACAAGTTTAAGACCCTTTTGAAAGTTTAAGCCTCGATTCGAATGGTTTTAACTAACATGCTCCAGCCATTCGATTCGCCTAAATGTGATTATCGATGGTATCGTGTTAACTCTTCAAAAAAGAAAGGAAAAGATATAGATTGATCTCGTTAATTAGTATATTTAAAAGAGATAGCATGATTCTTTTAGGCATCAGTTGTCTGAAAGATGAGAAATTGTTGTGTTAAGATATTATTATAAGTTATTATTCAGTTGCTTTTGTTTTCCTTGGGTTTGTCTCCTTGTTTTCGGAATCTTTTGTGCAGTGGGAATTAAGCACGTCGTTCTCCCCTTTTTATTTTCCTCTTTCCCACCCACCACATGAACGCACTGTCAAGTCTGCAGAGAAGCGCAGGTGAAGAAAGCTGAACAGAACACAACCTCCCTTAAATGCAGAAAGTAGAAATCAAAAGGCACAGCAGCAAACAAAGTTGCGGAATTGGCGCCGAGCTCTTATTTATATTCCAATTCGTATGCATGCTGCATGCACGACCCTGCTTTGAAACCCAAGTGCAAGATCTGTGCATGTGACAAGGTGAATGACAAATTGTACTATATATATATAGGGTGTGTGTGTGTGTCTATCTATTGTGTTGCCTGTCTTCTTTGCTGGGCTTAATTGTTAGAATATAAAGATTGGGAATGAAATGATATAACCATTGATTGGTTAAAAGAAAAACAAAGCCTCAACTTTTTTCTTTATACATCCTATCTTTTTATTTGGCAGAGTGCTGGTTATAGGGTCATATGCGAAATATATTCTATTGTATAGATTCGGTGGTGGACATAGGATATAGTCGTATAAAGGGTCGGCCCATTGAGGCATCAGAGGATTATCAGCTTCGGGAGCTGGAGGTTACTTGTTAAAATCACACTAATTGCATGTAGGCTATTCTCGGATGGGGGTCACCTGTACAGGGCAAATGTCTAGACTTAATCAGTTAATCGGTTCATGGAGTTTGTAGGATGTTTCACGAGCTTCTGCATTCGTTCTCGAGTAATAAGAAATGGAAAAGAAACGAATGAATAACTTCTAACAAAATCCCAAATCCATTTTGAAGGGCGGCCATCGTTGTTCGTCGTTTGATGACAACTGCCATTCCGCGGGTGTTATTTATGGCGCCGTGTCCAAGAAGACCGCCACGACGATGTATAATCACTTGAGCGGACAATCGACCGAGATGTTGAAATCCGAAAATGCACACAAGAAGGAGACATTAATGTATTTTCAATGTGCATTGAAAATTATATTTTTATATGTTTAAGTTCTTATCAATGTCATTCCATCAGTAGACGAGGGTTTTGCACTATATGTTTGTTCGTGTAAGAAAAGTACTTTGCACAGGCGGTACGCCTTATGCGAATGCATTTGTTCAATCGAGTATCGATTCTAATTATTGAGACAAATTAAAGCTAATCAATTTACACGGCTAAATTCTCTAAAAAATTCTCAACTTAAGGTCAAGTCCCAAATTTATCTCGAACTTTTGATTGCATACATGTCAGATTTCAAAGAGGAAACGTGGAAAAACAGTCCATCGAAAATGACAAGATATCGTTATTTTTTCTTGGTCAAAAAATTATTGTTTGACCATTTAGTAAGAGTCAAAATGCAGATACAATAGTGGGTGAGCAAGACGAATCAATCAATTCTAATTATTTAGATTGACATCATGTACGTATTAAAGACAGCTAAATTTCCTAAGAAACCCTCAATTTTAGGTCAAGCCCCAAATTTACCATGAACTTTTGATTGCATACATGCCGGATTTTCAAACACGGGATGTGGGAAAACAGTCCATTGAAAATGACAAGATATCGTTATTTTTTCTTGGTCAAAAATATTTTTTTATTGTTTGACCATTTATTAAGAGTACTCTAAATGTGAATACCATAATGGGTGAGAAAGAAGGATCGATCGAATTGGGAACTACTCGGACCAAACCGAATCGAACCAAACCAACCGAACTGGCGGTTGACGAGGACTCCGATCTAGTTCCCGTTTCTAGGGGGAACCGAATCGATTACTTTTTAATATGTATTTTTTATTTCATAGACGTAAACATAATAATCTACTAGTTATTTTTTTTATTTCGTAAATGTCAATGTATATATTAAAATTAAAGCCGCGTTGCTCTCCCTTATTAATAAATCAACGGTTCCATTGGAATGCTCAAGAATCGGACTGGATCGGGATCGGTCCGGTCTGGTTCTTTGGTGGGACCAAACTGAATTAGGGACGGATCACCCTAGATGCGATATTGTGTGGACTTTTGTGTACAGTTCACATTTGTAGTTGGGCCGTGAACATGGGCCTTTGATGGGCTTATCGCATAGAATTTATCCACCGGAACTACGTCTGTCCGAGGACTCGACGCTCCGGCGATCGCTTTCATCTTCCATGGCCTCCGATTCGAGTGGAAATCCAAAATTTGGTTTCGCAATCGCAGTTTTCTCGGCACTCGCTGCCATTTCTGCAGCGGCCGCCGTCTCCGGTACTTTGCTGAGCTTCAGTCTGACTTCTTTTCGCTCTCTTTTTGTCGTTTACGGCTCGTCCATGCGCTCGATCTATGTTCTCGCAGTGTACTTGTGCAAGAGGAAGTCCATAGATGTGGAATCGAGGATAAGAGAGCTCGAAGCGTCGCTTAAGTCCTCGTCGGACAAATGCGCTGCCGAGAGGCGAGGCCGCATCAGGGCTCAGCAGGTTCAAGTCTGTTTGTTATTGCTGTAGCATTTCTGCAATATTCTGCTTGGCGAAACGGTGAAAGAGGCTTGGGCGATTAGCTTCAGGGCTTTATGCTGCACCGACTGACTGATTGTGTTTCTATTTGAATCAACTCCAATCAGTGTACCCGTGGAATTGCTTTTCTCTTTGAGCGAACATGAATCAGCGCGTTCACGGATTGCGTGCATTTTGCATTTGCATATGCAAATTGTGCCGAAAGCCTTCTGCTATTCGAAAAGTGAGAGTAGGATGAGAATGGAAAAGATAAACATGATGGAGGGAGATAGAGCGGGGATTGTGGGAAGGACAGTGGAAGTAGTGATAGCTGGATGCATCTTGAGTACAGTTGTTCGATCATTGTTGTTTGAAGTTTGTAAAATTTGGGCGTTCATCCGATTCAAGCTCATCTTAAGAATGGGTAGTTATTCAGTATGTAGATTAAAAGGGAGTTGTTCCTTCTCCCTGTTATCATTGATAATTTGTCTGCAATTTTTGGTTTTTCAGCACTTGCTATTTGGCTTTCGCTTAATAGTTGGCATCGAAAATCTTTAAAAACCTATACAAGTGGACATTTTAAGGCCACGTTATTCGCGTGAAATTTTTTTCATAATTTTTAAAGTTGAGAATTATTATTTTTAATTTTCAGTAACTTGTTTGCTTAAAGAAAGTGAAAACCAATAGGCCCTTATATTTTCTGTGCAATGTGTTCACTCTAGGCTTTAAGGAAAGCTATAGCGCAACCTCAGTTGGAAAATTCTGGGGCTACTTCTTATCCAATGCGACCTATTGGCATTGTCAAGTCTTGCTTTTCTACCAGGTATGCAATTTACCAATCTCCCTTTTGCTATAATTAAGTTTTTTAGTGGTTCATAGCCTTGGTGATAGCTTCTTCATAGTATCTTGATATTGGATATTGCACTAGTTTTTTCAACTTGAATGACTGGGGAGAGATGGTGAAAGAATTAGTTTGGGGAATCATAGTTGGCATACATGAAATGAGATCTGAATGTTCACATGGAAAAGTTTGTGAAGTCTCTTGAAACTAAAGAAAAAGTTTCTGGCAGTGTCATTGCATCGGTTAGCCATCATTTTTTTTTGTTAGTCCAATCACTGGAACTTCCGAAAATTGATTTCTTGTTCAATCATCACTGTTAATAAGGCGAGCCATATTATCAGCAGCTCTGTGTGGTTAATTGGCATTTTTATGTGCAAACTGTTTGTAAAATGAGCCATGAATTGTTGAATCTCCCGATGCAGGAATGGCACACCGAGGCAGCCTTTAGTTGTGCCACTTGCAAGAGCATGTTTGTTATTTGATGCATCTCAAGTCCCTGCAGCATCACTTGAGGGCCTTGAAGGATATTCTCATTGCTGGATTATATATGTTTTCCATCTCAATACAGATTTGGAGAAGTTGTGGAAGGAGACATCTAGGTCAAAGTTCAAGGCAAAGGTTCGTGGCCCATTATGATAAAACTGTGACTGGGCAAGCTCCAACTAGCCTTTGTATTTGTCAAACTTGTTTAAGAAGATCGACAGATCGACAGGTCAGGGTGCCCAGACTGAAAGGCAAAAAGGTTGGAGTCTTTGCTACAAGGTCTCCACATCGACCTTGCCCTATAGGGCTAACTGTTGCAAAGGTAATCAGCATTATATGAGAAAATTGGGTCTTCTTTTTGAACTTTTTGAACGTTTCTTTCCTAGATTGTACGAATTTTATAAGAAACTTCTCAACAGACTAGTCTGTCTACATAGCAGGTTTCCTCACATTGCGTGTTTTTCTGGTTTTTACTTGCAATTTACTCTTCTGTATTATGAAAAATACAAGAATTGTAGAGCACACTTAGCTATATTTGCTTTGCATAACCTAGGTGGAGACCATCAAGGGAAACACGGTTTCACTCTCTGGCGTAGATCTGGTCGATGGAACTGTGAGCTCTCTTTTCTCATGATCTGCTTCCATGTTAGATGAATTTTTTTTCTCATTGGCCTATGATAACCCAAATTGGCCATCGATGGCTTACACGCTTACATTCACGGTCTAAATTTCCTAGAGTGATGTTGTCATTTGATTTTGCTCATAGTAATCTTTGGCCTCCTCCAATTGATTAACTTTTATCAACTACATAGGCTAGCTCCATGGATTAGAAAGCTAATTGGTTAAGAATGTGCGAAAACTTTAGAATATCTTTAGTAATTTACTATCTGAGTCACTGGAGTTTGATATTTTGTGGCCAAAGCATGGTATCAGCTCCCTTTACCATTGTGACGGATGATTATGAACAATGCACTAACTAGATGTAGCGCATACATCGGTACTTCCCTTTCACAAAATATGAATTGCTTAACATTAGCATTTCTATGATTTTGTTTATGTTGGACAGCCAGTTCTGGATATCAAACCTTATCTCTCATACTGTGACAGCCTCCCAGGAGCAAGAGTACCATCCTGGGTAATGGTGAGAATCGGTTTTCTATTGTTTTCTGTTTGTGATTCTCTTTCAGTGGTTGAATGGATATTAATTCTTAAGTATGAAGGACGTCACAGTATCTTTTTCATGACTATCAGTAAGTAATATTCTTGAGTATGATGATATCTATTGTTGGATTTTTAAGCTTCGTAGGCTCCGTTAGACTTAGAACTCGTAAGGATTCATGCATTGCCTTAATAGGGTATTTATAGTTCATGCCACAGTTACTCCCGATCTTTGGTTACCGATTCGCTATATGAGTAATATAACCATGAAGAAAACAAGGGCCTTTATATCTATTAAGTCTTCTCTACAAAAGGCACTTTTCTTGAGATCTCACATATGCCTAATTTGCTCAGGTTGACAGTTCACTGGCAGTTGCTTCCGTGAACTTCTCCAGTCATTTCTCTTCAAAGCTAGCTGATTGCTGGGCAGTTGTGGTGAGCTTTCTTAAATTAATTTGACTAATCATTATGAAGATCTTTTGTTGATGTACTCTTTCTACATTGGAAAGAGTCTTCATATTTTTTTTGTGTCATCTCATGATAGTTCATTAGTTTCCATACATTTTCTAATTTTGTGGCAAGATTAGATGATTGATATGCTCATCTAACCTTTGGTGATCAATTTGAAGTTCAATTTTACCATCGGTGAATGTAAAATGTTGGTGCTCTGTTAAGGGATGTTTGCTGCTCGGTTATGATGCTTCTTTTACTATGGCTCTTTCTATCTTATGTTAGCATGTATGACTACTTTGTGAGCAGAATGTCCAATAAGAAATGCAGTTGCAAATTATTTAATCACGTCATATGACCAAAAATTGATCTTCCGAGTCATCTATAAGTAGTGGGGCTAATCTTAGTTCTTAGTCCATTTATTTTTTGAATAATGTGCATTACAGGGAAAGAGTTCGATGTATGCATCACCAGAAGAGCTTCAGAAGTTGATCAAGGAAGTCCTTTCCTGGGACATACGATCAGTATCTCAGAGAAACCAAACACATGATTCGCCCGTTAAGGAAATTAATGGCAAAGCATCTGATATAACTTCCGACCTTGACAATCTGCATGAAGATGGTTCTGATGGATGTGAGAAGGGGCCTCTGCATTCCACGGATATAATTTATCACCTTGTTTTGGAAAGATTTGATGTCTCATATAGGATCGATTCCGATGGAAATGTCCTTGTGGAGAACGTCACACTTCCCTCAGACATCCCAGATAATAACAATGAGGGTATTAGAAACCAACACGAAGAATGACTTGGACAACTAGGTTGCTCTAGGATTTTGGTAATACAAATGGACGATTGCTTGGATTAGGGTTCATTCCATTTCCACATCTGGAGCTTGGAGCTTCCTGTTTCTCTCGACATTTCATGTTTCAGTGGGTGCTTCACCGTAGATCCTGTCGGTGAGGTTTTCTACTTCTGTTCAAAATGTCTTGTCACTTTGCAAACCACCAGAAGGCTGAAGAAAAGAACCAATAAATAATCCGAAGTATACATGGAGGGACAACACGAATGTGCTGAGTTATACTACTCGTTCAGGATATCTTTTGGAAAACGCACCGATCACACGTCCCTTATGGAGTTGCACTGGCAAGATGGGCGCTTGCATTACACCTTGTCCTTGTCATACACTGATTTGTGAGATCAGGGCTCTACATTTCCACTATCACAAGTTTGGCTTTCGGTTTTCTTCTTTCCATTTCGAAATGAAAAGGAGCTTTCCCGACAAGTGGTTTGGATTGAAATCGACGTCTCACTGATAAAGAAGCTCGCACTAAGTTGTTGGCTGTCTCTTTTACGTGGCCGGACAGAAAATTACATGTGAAGTCAGAGGTTAGGAGTTACCATCTGGTGGTTCTCTCGAAGATACGATGACGCAAGCTCTGGCAAAACGGTACTTGTTGCTTGGTTAGTGAATGAAGCCTTGCACGGACCATTGGTTGTTTACTCTGGCGTCTTGAGAGAAAGCTCTTATTCGGCAGGATATTATGAGCAGATCCATCAAAACGGGTAGGTCATCAAAAATAATTCGATCCAAATAGATCCGTTTAATCCGTTTTGACCCATTTTCATATGGTGCAAATTTAATGACCCATAGGCAACTCAATATATAGACATACTCATTTCGCACCCTACTCATATTACTAAAACACTTTCATTTCTAATTTAATTTAGGAAAATCAACACTCAAATTGAGATAAGAGTGCGGAGCGAGCAAGCAAGCAAGCGTGAGATCGAGTGAGGTTGAGAGAGAAGAGACGGATTGGATCTAAATAAGTTATAAACTCATTTATGGTCAATTTGCCACATATTTAACACACATACCTTGTTTAAATCCATTTATAACATACATGTTGAATATAATTAACTTATATAGCAATTCATTTCATTATATTGAGAAATGGACTTATCATCTATTTTGACAGATTTATTTTTGAAATCGAGAACCCCGTTGAACTTTTTTAAAACAAAAGGGTTGATGATGGGCGTGGGTTTGGGATAACAATGACCTGCAGCATACGTTGAGGACATTTGCAAACATCGAAGAAGCTTCCAAAGACGTATGGCCACCCAAAATGGACCCTCTAGAAGATCAACGGTCAAGCCACCGTGTGGACCACGGGGGGCCATGTCCCACTCGACTCGAATGGACTGACCATTTTACATGCTTGCCCCTGTGGCACGTCGTGGCTTTATTTAATGGGTTGCTCAATTCACGTTAGATCTAGTGGATAATGAAGCGCTTGGCGGTGTGCTAAACCTTATATCATATAAATTGATTGATAAATTCGACGAGAACATACTATTTCATTAATTTCGAAACGAGCTATTTTGTAAAAATCAAATAGAAATAAGTGACGGAATTCCCACCTGTTTCCCAAATTTAGCGCACATGGGTCATCCAAACATAATTATTGCCTTTTCTTTGCAGCTGCACAGAGCAACACTTTATTATAAATCTTGCCCAACGACCACCTTTTAATGATGGAAAGTTCGGAGAGCGGATGGATGTTGAGGATCTCAATCTTCATCGTATTTAATGGAAAGATGGGGGGGGGGAGGTGGGTGGTTACCCAAATTTCTACTCAACATCAGAAACCCACATTTAGTTTCCCAGAAAGAAAAACCGCCGCGATCGATGTGATCATGACTAAAACCACCAATTGCCCACGATACTCCATGGCTTCTTTACCTTAATTATCAGCTAAGATTCGACAATTAATAACACAAATCAAATGAATTATCCTTACGTATTTCCAACGTGAGTGGAGAGAAAACAAGGCTGGGGCCCATCCAAAGATCGCCAGATTCGCACGGGTTTGAGATGATTTTTGTTTTCGCGTGAATTTTGGGGGCCGCCCGCGCTAAATTACCTCGTTTGTCAAACTAAGCCGAACCTAAAGCATCTCGAAAGTGGCAAGATTTGTAAATAAAGCGAAAAAGTCGTGGGCAAAAAGTCGCTCGGGGGGGTTCTCAACGGAAGTGTTCCGACCCAACTGCCCAGTTACAGTTACGAACTGTGAAAACCTCCGCCTTGGCATCCTTGTGGGTGGTGGTGGTGGTGGTGGACCTGGTGGTGGTGTTCGATTGCCATTCGTCAAGTCTCTCTCTCCCGCCCTCTCGCTTTGTCTCTCTAGACGAATCTGTAGATATACACACGGACGCAATCATGCATTCGATTCCATACTTCATCTGTTGAAAGCACTGCGAACGTCTTCATTGTCCATGATTTCAAGTTTGGATTTTTCTTTTAAAATCGTCCCTCAACTTTTCGCTTTCCACTTCCTCGAACAAGTCCTCTCTTCTCAGCTGCTCGATTGAATCGAGAGAGAGAGAGAGAGAGAGAGAGAGAGAGAGGTTTCTTGGTTCACTACCTGCGTGATGGATTCCCCAAAGACGCCGGAGAACGGGATGCGAGTGGCGGGAAGGTCGTCGGTGATCGACTCCCTCCGGGGCTGCGGTCTGACGGGGATGCGAATCGACAAGGAGGAGCTAAGGCGGAGGCTGATCATGCCCAAGTACATCCGCATCGCTATTCGGAACTCGATCCGGTATGAGGACCCAAACAGCGTTGATGAGAATCAGCCCGCGGATGAGAATCCAGAGCATCCGGAGGCTCCCATGGTTGTTTTCATCAACTCCCGCAGCGGCGGGAGGCACGGGCCTGACCTCAAGGTCCGGCTTCACCAGCTGATCGCTGAGGAACAGGTGCGAATGATGCGGCAGTTGGTAGGATAGTAGATGTTTAGTTGAATTTAATCACGCGATATATCTCTCTCCGAATGTCTGAGCTCAAGCTCTGGGTTCATTTGGGAAATGATGTTAACCGCTTTGATGCTGGAAATATTTTTGCTAGCTTGAGTTCGCATCTTTTCTATTTCTATTTTGATGTGTTCTCGAGCTGGTTCCCTTTATCGCTAAATAAAATTCAAAGCTCCACTGTCTGTGATATTGAAAAGCCCTTCCGCTTTTCTCTTTCCTTTTCAATTGAGAAAGGATGCATCTTTTATATGCAGTTCATGATTGCTTAATGGGAGTGACTGCTGATAGTGAATTTTGTGTTATTCTACCGTTGAATTGAAGCTCAAAAATAAGCCATGAAGTTGTTGGGTCTCTCAAATTTTGAGGGGCGGACATCTGTTGGTTTGTGTTTGTTTTTGTAGTACAGAATTTCTCTTCCAAACAAAAATTTAACAGAGAGAGAGATTTGAGCCATTCTATGACAACTATTGTTGCGGGCAACTTGAATCATTGCACCGACTCATGAAGATCACTTGACAGATGTGTTCACAAAGACAAGTTTTTCTCTAAAAGCATGGCATGTGATATTTTGGGTACTAATATTTTTCAGTTCCGCATGCGCCCTTGTCAAATTATATAGTATGTTAAAAAGGTAATTTTGAGTTTCCCGTAAGCTTTAGCGCTACATTTTACAACAGGGGGTTACTTTATCAAGACTGAAAGAATTTATGCCTATGCTGTTGAAAATCATAATCGAGGCCAATAGTAAAAACATCAAAGGTTATGCAGGTTTTTTTGCCACGGTTTGTCATGCTTCTGTATCCTAATGTATCTGAATTTATGAACTTTACATTGCACTCTTCATGTTAAGAAAACACTCCTTTGAATCTAAGGACATCTATGTTGCAGGTTTTTGATCTACAAGACGTTAAGCCTCAGCAGTTTGTTTTATATGGATTGGGTTGCCTCGAAAAGTGGCTAGTCTAGGTGATCAATGTGCCAAGGAGATCCGGGAAAAAATAAGAGTTGTGGTACGTTCGACTAGCCAATCAACTCAATGTATAGAGTTGTGTGGATGTGTGTACAGATGCAGATCAAAACTTCTACATTGATGCTTTAGGGCAACCTTTCTGATTGTTGGGCAGGTTGCAGGTGGAGATGGTACCGTTGGTTGGGTATTAGGATCTCTTGGAGAACTGCGCAGACTGCACCGAGAACCAGTCCCTCCAGTGGGAGTCATTCCTCTTGGTACAGGGAATGACCTGGCTAGGAGTTTGGCTGGGTATGCTGCTTCTCTTTGTTGTGTTTTCAATTCTCCAACCGTATCTCTTGATTCATTGTGGTGTAATTTTGTATTTAGGGTGGTTCGTTCCCCTTTGCCTGGAAATCTGCTGTCAAAAGGAGTCTTGACAGAGCAAGTACCGGTCAAGTGTGTCGTCTAGACAGGTATCATATCTTCCTTAATCATCGATTGGTGACATATGACAAAAATTCATATCTAGCAGAATGGCGGTACTCATTAGAAATGATCTGATTTAGGCTGCCCTTAGAGTTGCACAACTGGTGTAGGGTATCCTTAAAGTTGCACGGTGCAGGACAATGACTGGTTGACAGCTTTTAATGTTATTTGTTGCACTTCGATGACTAATTGCAAATTGCAGGCACTCCTTTGGTGCTTTTTAGTATACTCTCTCGCATTCGAAGAAAACATCAATTGTTGCACTATTCTGTTGTTGATATAATCTACTTGCATGAACATATCAGTTTCTGCTCTACAATTTCCAAAGTTCCACTAGTGTGGGTTGAGTAGGTAGACTAATACGATTCCATCTCAGAGGAGGTTGTAATGGAGTTGGACAACTTGGTGGGGACAGAAATATATCGGGATTAGGACTGGGAGTGTCTTAGGATGGATATAATGTGAAACTGAGAGCAGGAAAGTACTTCTATCTATCAAGGTTCATTGGTGCTAATATGTGTCAATGTATGAAACCAACAAGTCGATGCGACATTTATTGAGGGATAATTGCGTGAGAGGTGGAGAGAAAGGACGCAAAGCCTAGCATATAGGGTTGGCTTCTTATCATTGGGGCCTGTAATCTTCAGGGCGGAATCCCATGCACGGCATCTCATGCAAGTGCTTCGCCATCACTGTGTGTCTCGTTGAAATTGTTGCATAGTGGAGGGACAGTAATTTCTAAAGTCCTATTTGCTAACCTTAAAAAATTTGGTGGTTATATTGCGTATCACATGAGAATGGGCTGAAGCATTTTACAACCTCTTTTGTGTGTAGTGTCTGTTACTAGTAATTCTTCATGTGTTTTGATAAGTATTTGATCACTATTCACTTATTGAACAGTCATTTATCACTGAAATGCTCATTTTACGATGCAGTTGGGATGTTAAAATATCCACGCCGATGGGTGAAGAAATTAAATTACCTCATTCTCTAAAGCCCATTGAAGATTGGGCTCTTGATGAGGTTTGTTAGCTCTTATTATGATCATGTAGCTCAATTAAATGCAACCTTTCGATGGATGATAGGGCATACTCAGCAACTAAACTGTGCGATGGGCATTTTCTTTTCTAAGGTTCATTGATCTGCTACAATATGTTTCCTTGGAAGTGCTTTAACAGTAGAGTGGAGGAACTCATTCTCTTTTTGAGTTCATGCATTATATGCAAGTAGCATTATCCTGCGTTCACTTTGAATAAATTGGAGAGGTTTTTCTCAAAGTCTTGGTGAGGTGTCTCTTCCTTGTACCATATTGTGCAGGAGCTATAGAACGTTAATGTTTTCCTGTTTTGAATGTTTAAACACTGGATTGGTGGTCAAGCTTGGCAGTTTTAGGAATATAAAGGGCCATATATGAGCTGTGAAGAGTGGAATGTGATTTATGGTCAGATCTTGAAAATGTGGTTAATTGATGTTATCTTGCTCTATCTAGTTACAATGTTTTGTATGACCAAGTATGTATAACATCTCTAATCTTACTCTAAATGTGCAGCATGTAGGTAGCGAACATTTGGTCGAGTTCCTTATGCAATTTGTCAACACAATGCACTAGCTTTCATCTGTAAAACTGACCTAAGTTTGAAATACTCTATGAAATGGGTGTTGGACTGTTATAGACCAACATGTTTGTGAAATTAGTGAAGGGAAAATGAGAATGTTTTCATGAGTTTCTGGGTTTCATCAAAAGATAAGATATAGGAAAGAGCACATATGAAAGAAACTCTGTAGCGCTTTAATGGAGTATAAGATGAGATAAGCCTTGCTTTCTTTTATTGGTGATTTGACCTTTGGGACGCATTAGTGCGAACTCTGCTGGGGAGGTAATAAAGGGTTGTAGTGGAAGACCACAGAAGATATGGGTGACCACTAAAGGAAGGACCTTAGCATTTGAAATTGAAGGCTCGATATTAAAAGGAGTAGTATTGCAGTAAGAGATTTTGCTTAATCTCCGTTGATTGGGAGAAGAGGCTTGGTCGGTGGATGGTAGTGTTATTTGAGTTTACTGATTCATGGATGATGTTTGAATTTTCTCGCTAGCTTTCTGTGGCATCTCTTGGTTTTACAAAATCATCCCTATGTGGTTCCTTGACATTTGACTGTCTTTCTGGAATGGTAATGGCTTTGCAGGTCATTGTCCTAAACATGTGGACATTGAGCAAATAATTGTAAATCAGTAGTTTTTTGTTGTTTTGTCGGTTACAGATTTATGTAACTACATTAGTGCCATTATAGATGACTTCTGACGATAGGTAAGGTTGGTCTCCATTTCATATTGTCAATCTTCACGGGCTTCAATGCTGATTAGGTTCTGATAGTTGTAATACTGGGGACTCACGTGATTTCTATACTGAACTGCTTGTGAATGTTGTATTCACATGGAACCTATGCTGCATCTTGTCTTTACCAACCTTGAAGATTTTCCTTTTTGAATATTTTTTCATGTTCAGTCATGTAAGATGAACCGAGAAGTATTTGATTTTGGTTGTTTGGACAGGAATATATTTTCTATGCTGATGTGGATTTTTTTTATGTGTTTCACATGGACTTTCTGTTGCTAGCCAGGTTATGTTTTGTTCTGGCTATTGACCTTTCAGCAAAATCTCTGCTTCTTATGGCCTTGATTTTCTGATGCTCCAGGATTTGGAATTTGAAGGGCAATTGCCTGAGAAATCCAGTTGCTTTGGAGGAGTGTTTTACAATTACTTCAGCATAGGTAACGCGGTTGCAGTTCAAATCTGATGCAGATAGTTAAGATTGGCAATGCATATGCATTCAATATTGACAAACAATTCACTATGCAGCACCCTGCATTTAGTTTTTCACAACCCAATTTCCTTTCACCTATTTTGCCCTGTATTTATATGTGGGATGTTGATTTTGCTCCTTTGTTTGAGGTAGTAGAGATGCTGTTAGTATGTAGAAGTTTCACTATTTCACTGCCGGTTGTTTGCTGAATTATCTGACAAATTGTGATTAGCGAATTAAGTGAAGCCCTCTGTTTTGCATCATTGTTTCAATTAATATACTCAATATCACCACATTTACTGTAACCTCATTTATAATATGAGATTAGGAACCTCTTAGTAAACCTAGTACCACATTTCCAATTAGCCTTTTATTTGAAAGCAACTGGCTCCTTCTAACTATCAACTCTCTCATTTCTCTTTTACTGCATGGCGACTTAACTTTATATTATATAAGATCATGGTTGAAGTTGAACATGAAGTTCCGGCATTTGAGGCTGTCAGTTTCTGTAGTTTTCGACTGTTATTTACTCTCTTCCTCTCTCGGGTTTGCAGGAATGGATGCACAGGTCGCTTATGGCTTTCACCATTTACGCGATGAAAAGCCTTATCTTGCTCATGGTCCAATTGCAAATAAGGTTCTTATTATTTACTCTTGGCGTCATGTATGATCCCATGCATAATTAGAATTGAGGTGGCTTTTTCATCAATTTTGGATCTAAATAGATCTTGAAGTGTTTTCAGTTGCTATCTTCTCTCCCTTCATTCAAAATTGCTACCTTCTTTATTGCCCCTTTTACTTTGCTGAGATATCTAATTGAAGCTTTGAACTGATGTGCTTGTTGCCACAGCTGATCTACTCCGGATATACATGCAGCCAAGGGTGGTTTTTTACACCTTGCACGAGTGATCCGAGTCTTAGGTTAGATACTTGATATACTTTTTGATTTCATTAAATAAATATATGGTTAAAGATGGCATTGTTTTTAGCTACGGAAATTTTACGCAGAATTCTTCATTTGTTGTCTCCTTGTAACTTGGGATAAGTACAAACAAAAATAATAATGTAGAAGTTATGGTTATTGTTCCGAAAACGTCGCTTGCGCTATTTATTTTATGCCCTCAGCTAGTCCAGCACTGCAATTGAATTTAAAACCCTTAGATCTTTGCTATGGGGTCTTTGTACTTTTCATGCTTCCCTCACTATTGTTACTCTGTCCTGGCTCATAAAATGCCCATTTCTTGGAAATGTCATCTGGTTTATCTACCGAGCAATATCGTTGAGAAAAAATTTCTAAGGAAAATTTTCTGTTAGCAAAATGGTGTTGGTTTGATGAAAATTAATATGACTGAGAAGCACGTTACCATTGGCAAAGCTGTTCCTTTGATTGGCTGATTTCTATATTTTAGCATCAAGTTTGAGAAATATTTTGCATTTATTTGATGAATTTGTTTGCAATTTTAAATCTTGTTCATAAAAAAAAAAATTATACATGAAAGAGATGGAATCTGAAGTTAGAGTTTTGAATTTTTTAACTATTCATTTATCTGTATTTAACTCCGCCATTCATATCTGGGCTTTCTTATTATTATTTGTTTTTGGAACTGAGCCCAGTACGATTAAATCATATACTTCATTCAACAATGCTAGTGGAGGATAAATAAATTTATAGAGGGACAGTTTTAGGTTGCCTGGAGGAAATTTGGTTGGGTACAAGGGCAGATTGTAGTATTGAATCATTCTCTTTAGTATGACAAGCATTCGATGTATTGTAATACTATGTGTCCTCAGTGAATTTTGATAATTGAAATACTTCTCCCTCCTCTTTTTTGAGGTTTGCTTTCTACATGGAGTCTTCTCTTCATTTTTTTCCCCTTAGGGTCGTTTCTGCACATGTTCAGGTAGGAGGTCCTGCACCATGTTATTGTTCCCATCTTTCCATTGCAATTTATTGTTATGGCACCTTCAATACTCTGGCTAGTGCTTAGTAGCTGCCCCTAACCTTTGTTAGGACAAGGCGGCTCCTTTTTTCTCTTTTGTAGTCTCACTGTTGATAAGATGATATTTGCAGATTGAAAAACTGTCTATATGTGTCATTTTGTTCATTCATCTCATCTTGCTATGCATGGAAATGTGTTGATTTTTAGGGGACTAAAGAACATTTTAAGGATGCACATTAAGAAGGTCAACTGCACAGAATGGGAGAAGGTTCCTGTGCCTTCCAGGTTAGAGTTCTAAATGTACATGGTTACACAAGCACACGTACATACATATGTATGTATTTTGGGTTCACTCTTTCTTTGGGATTCATTTTTTATGTCTCCCTTATATTACAGATGCTCATGGTGTAGAATGTTACAAAGTTTGTTATCCCTTAATCTTTCTAATGCTGTTAAAAGCCTAAGCTTTTTGCATGAGTGTTTTTATCAGTCAGCGATTCTTCTTTTTAACTCCCGAATAACAAATTTTTGAAGTGTTATCTTTTTCCTGGTTTACAGTGTCAGGGCCATAGTGGCGCTGAATCTTCATAACTATGCCAGTGGAAGGAATCCATGGGGTAATTTGAAGCCAGAATATCTAGAGAAGGTGCTTCTCATGAATCTTGTTGCAGAAAATAATTTTAATTAGATTTTTCTTATTGCATGCTTCTAACAGGATTGTGCTTCTTTCCTAAATGGAGATTTTCTTAAAAGCATGAAAATCATATTTAATGTCCTAAGAACCAGTTCTGGTGTTACTCAACACCATCTTAGAACTAGCGACTTGGGACATTATGTGCGCATGAATGAAGCAATTTATTTTTTTTATGTTAAGATTGCATTCTTCTTTGACTCTGTGATAGAGCACTTCAGAAACTACCTGCCACTTATGTGGTAATACTGCTTTTTTAGTTGACCTAATGGTGGGGCATCGTATGTCATGCAGAGAGGATTTGTTGAGGCCCATGTGGACGATGGTCTGCTTGAAATATTTGGCTTGAAGCAAGGATGGCATGCCTCATTTGTCATGGTTGAATTGATATCCGCAAAGCACATTGCCCAGGTGAACTATCTTTGAGACGTTATCTTCTTTAGAAGGAGACTCAAAACTGAAATGCCAAAAGAAACTAAAGAAAAACAGAAACTCTGTGGGATCTCACATTTTTCCAGTGACAATCAATATGGCGATGGCTGTGGACCCATGCCAGATGCTCACTTGTTGCCACCCAGCAACTGAACCAATGGCTACGCATTTGTTTTAGTTTTCTGGATCTGTCGTGTCTTGGTTGTATTTTTTCCGCAAGTCAGTACTGGATTGTCCTCAGAAGCCTGAACCGACCTCTGAAGTTTTGGTTTTTCACTATACAAAAACTAAGCCACCTGAATCGTGAGAAATTCAGCTGGGGAGGGGTCTGTAGGAACCTGGTTTTTCCTAACACGCATGCTGATACGTAGGTGGTTTTGTTTTCACCTGTCAGGCTGCTGCTATTCGGCTGGAAATCAGGGGTGGGGAGTGGAAAAACGCGTACATGCAGATGGATGGAGAGCCCTGGAAACAGCCGCTGAGCAAGGATTATTCGACTTTCATGGAAATCAAGAGGGTGCCCTTCCACTCGCTAATGATCCAGGGAGAGTGAAACACCAATAGGATATTGCAGATTTGGATCCGTGGAATTGGTGGCTAGATTTTATTTATTTATAATGGATCATGTACCATAGCCGTCGCTTAGGTTTAGAATTTTGATGTGATTGCGGTAACTGTATATCGCCGATTTGTTGTACTAATGTAATCTTCAGTTTATTAAAACTTTAGCAGCTCTTTTGTAGCAAAAACTGATTCACTGGTTGTGGACGCTATGTTTCCTACTCTTCTATCTTAGCAGTTCCTGGGAATCTTACCATGAAGAGGTTTTTAAGAATGTCGTTCAGACCGCATTCAGTATCTCATACATAGTAAGAGGCAGAAGCAGATCATAAGGATGGAGAATTTCTGGCACTCAATGTGTTTAGGTTGCCACCGAGCGCGCGTCGCTCTTATACTCCTATGGGTTATTATATCTGCAATTAGGAATGACCCTTCCAGCTCTTTTTGGGCTTCAGTGAGAAGCGCTTCCAGCTCGAGTACGTGTAAGCTGGCCCTACTGACGTGCGACTTATAAAGTGGTCTGGTTTGCTGACTCGGTAATAATCTTTCTGCATCATTGGCAGACTAAAATATCTGGGTTCCCTTTTCTGGTCCGTAGAACTATGTGTCCGGTCAAAACAAACGCATTCATCCTAATAATCGAGATGGATCAAGTCTTCCTAATAATAATCCGAGGGACGGCGATAATGGTGGATTAGCCCAAAACCAGGGTGATAAAAGACACGAGGAAAGCTTAAAAAAAAAAAACTTGTACGGTAAAACTTCAGTTAGAAAACAATCGCTCAGAAAGCTGCTTCATGGTAATGGGGCTAGGAGCTAGGCAATCCAAAACACTTCTCATGTCTTCACTTCTTCCCTTTAATCCAAAACACTAGTGGCTCATAGAAGAGCAGTCAATTAAGAGGCCTGAACAGTCAGCATAGCCAAACACAACGAACAAAAGAAATTGATAGAGGGTGTTATTGCAGGCAAAGTGGTGATAGTGGGAAGAGCTTTTTCTGTGATGGACACAGGTCATTAAGCCAGGGTGTAGGAAGAAGAAAATGACACAGAGAGGCAAATGCATATATACATACAAGAAAAATGGTGGAATGAAACCAGGTGAGGTGGCGGTGGTTGGGCCATGATAGGGGTCAGGTCATGGTCCAACCTGTGTCTTCAAGTAATCAAACAAAGAATAAAATACAAAAAAAGGGACTGGGGCAACCAATTTTCAATTCACTGTGAAGCAAAGTGGTCTGACCCCCCCTCTCTCTCTCTCTCTCTCTCTCTCTCTCTCTACCATCTTCCATTTCTATCCACTGCCACATTTACTGACTCCTGACTCATCTTCCACTTTTGGGTGTCATTACCTTGCACCCATTAATAATGGCAACAATACCTTGTTTGGTACTCCAATGGCCCTATTGCTGTTATCATTCCCCCATTGTCTTTTGAGCTTTGCTCCGACAATGGGCCGTGAATCAGCATGGCCTACCATATCCATACTACTTCCCGATGTTCATGGGATATAACTACGGTATCGAAGCAGGAGATGTTTGATCTTTAGATTTCTTGGCCTAATTATGTGGCCTCCGATTAATCAATTAATTTTCACTCTTGGGAAGGCAGGGCTCGCATGTCGGCTGAGCAATGTGTAATTAAGATTCAAATTTGCTTTCGCCTACTTGATTAAACAGTTAGACTCCACCGCAATTTCACACGGTTCCACAATGATTTGCACCCGACTAACCACTATCGGGCATAGTTTCGAGGTCAGGGCTCGATAGTTATTATTGTATGAATGATGTCGAAGGGTCAGCCGAGTTTGTAAAGTGATTGGCCAAAATGAAATCAACCATGATTAGAGGCTAAGGTTGATTCCTTGATCTAATAATCTAATACATATGCATCTCGCTTGCCGAATTTCATTCAAATTGGCTTTCAGACATATAGATGGCTCTTCCCCACCCCCCCTCCCAAAAAAAAAAAAAAAAAGACAAACAAAAAAAATCTCTAGGAATTCATATCTAACCTTTAATAATGTTTAAGGATTATTACCATCGTCCAAGCACAAAGAATATGAAGACAGGCATAATCCATCCTTTCTCTATCCTTGGAGAAAACACTCAGACTCATCGCCGCATTTTGGATTTAGATTGCCCTAGCCACTATAAGTCAAGAAATAGCAATTCCTTAGGTAGATGTCAACCCCACCAGGAGAAATCCCACTAAAAGGATTTGTCATAGGTTTGGACCTCCATTCACAAGCTAGAGAAGATAGAGATATGCTCTTAACATGTGAAGCAAGAACATTGTTTCACGTCAACATCGACCCCTCGTCACATAGACATGTGATGCGTTCAACGATTGTTGACGACGAAATTTCTTTCCGAAAGACTGTGGGAGCCACCTCCAATTTGGAGATAAAGATATGCTCCAACTTGGTTTTGTTAAACGAGCCAATCAACAGGAGATTTGCGCCCCCGGATTGTTCAATTTTGTGCATCAGATAGCGCTAAAACATCTCACATTGCTCGTACATTGGGTTTATGTTACCCATGCAGATACTTAGGTTAGGATCCGAATATGACAATTATTCGTCTCCCTCGACCAAGAGGCTAGGGTTAACAATTAGATACAACTTTATAGATCATAGCGGTGTACCGCTTGCAAAAAGATTGTAATAGGCACCACCACGTGATCATGGAATGATGGCACCCACCTGTCCCCCGCGCTCTTTTGCAACCGTTTTTCACCAAAATAATTTATTCATGTTGGACGATCTTGTTACAACCTCTAGCTTTAGTGCTGTCCTCCCATAAAGCCACATGGAAAATTGCCATATTTGGGTAGACGGGACATAGTTTTGCTACACATAATTGGATCATTAAGTGCTTCTTCCACAATCTAATACTGTAAAGTGTATTGTGCTTAACACAAAAGGCATCTAATTAGCCACAAGTGGCTTTCCTTTGCCATCAAAGGTCAGGTTGCCCTTTTGTTTTTAACATTACTCTCTCGAAATTCAAGCACAGCAATTTGAAAGTAAAGAAAGGATGAGGAAAAACTAAAGGTATTGGAGAGAAAAGGTATCGCTTCTGTATGGTAGGTTAGTGCAGATGATGGCCCTCTGATCTCCTGGAAGTCAGTCTGTGATGGAATTGGGCCATTCATCTGATGAAATTGCTTTTTCCAGGGCAAAGCACATGGTGATTTGTACTCATCCGAGCACAACACTATTGTTTGAATTTGATCATATGGGGTCCGGCCAGATACAGTGGCTTCTTTAAGCTGGAAGTCTATCTGGTATTACAACTTGCACTGCAGGTTGCCAAAAGCGAGCATAAATTTGGCCAAGTTGCTCATAAAAACCTTGGGAGAAGGGATTCGCTCGTTCAAATGGTTACAACCACAGAGAGTTGAGTTCGCAACCATTATTCTAAGAGCTTAAGCTATTATTGGAGATCAATCCGAACCTAGGGCATGCAAATTAACCCTCTATGCACAGATAAAAGAATTGGTTAAACCCATGATGTATGTAGAAGGGAGAAGGGATTATGAGAAATCACACTCTGAATGTTAGGATTAGATATACAACCACAATGTATATAAAGTAAATGCGAGAACAAGAAATCGCGACACAAAGTCTATTTTGGTTCACCTTTAAACTAAGATTATATTCAATAGAGGATTTCATTATAATTAGCATCCCTCTCCTCTCCGTTATAGCATTCAATCATAAGAGAAAGAAATTACATATAACAATATCTATTCATGGGCTCAAGCCCAAACTACTAGTAAAATACGAGCTTAAGCTATAAAAACCCTATAGCATTGGAGAATATGAATCACAACCCAACACTGAACTCTATGACCTCTTGATGACAAGTGGGCAACCATTTCTTCTTAGAGTTTGAGTAATAA
The DNA here is from genome assembly GCA_019149425.1 of Psidium friedrichsthalianum. Taxonomy (NCBI): domain Eukaryota; kingdom Viridiplantae; phylum Streptophyta; class Magnoliopsida; order Myrtales; family Myrtaceae; genus Psidium; species Psidium friedrichsthalianum. Next base: position 4,325 of record JAGVVM010001533.1, on the reverse strand, counting down.
TCTTCATGATTGATAATCTTCAAAGATGAATCTAACTCGATTTGCTATCCATTGTGAAAATGTAATATCTCTGAACAACATCTTAGATTTCATCTCAAAGAATCTGGATGTTGTGTTTGAAGTACTCCCTCAGAGTCTGAGCCCTTTCCTTGGAGTGTTGAGCTTAAATACAGGATCAATTCCTATATAGCCATTCTTTAATATCTGAATGTACATAAGACAATATGTAAAAGAGTATTTCATTGCATTAACTCAAATTATAGAGAATATGGATTATTTGTCAATTTCAAAATCAGATAAAGGTTTTCTCAACAGATGACAAGTGGGCAACCTTTCATCCTAGAGTTTGAGTAATTGAAGAATGACGTGAATTTTATACATTATATCCTAAGTAACGGCACCACTTGTTTTTGTGCAATTGTTGATTTATTTCATGAATTTATCAATGATAACCTACAAACCGTCCATACGGAGTTTCCATGCTCAAGATCTTTATGCCTAGAAAATACCTTACATGAAGCGATTGTAAGTTTGTAATAGTATGAGATATTCAAACCTCCAATCCTATTAATCCTTAGAACCCACCTAATTTATCTACCACTCCACATGAAGTGACCATATTACATGTCATAAACACAATATCCAGATGACTGTTCTTGGCTCTGGGATCCTCTAAGCACGCACGGCCCTTTCCATTACAATTAATTAGAACCTCTCGGACATCATCTGAATTTCACACCAAGAAGAACGGCAATAAAAAGTCTTGGAATGATTGTCCTGATACAAGTGTCCCGATCGATTGCAACAAAGTGTTGTCGTTTGCATATGATTCTAATTTATAATAATTCACGAGTGTGTCACAGTTTAGGTCATGCTCACTGTAGGCCATCTAGTGATAGGCAAATGTAAAGGGGGGGGTTCAAATTTTTTGGATTTCACTAGAGAACCATGTCCGTGCAGAAAAATCGTCGAGCATGGATGCCAAATCTCGAGTTTATACAACACAATAATCTTATCTTATCAAATATATTATCGCCGCTATAACTCTAATTATTTGTCTTAGTATGACACGTGAAAAGGTGCAGAATTCATTGGAATTGTTTCGTAAAATTTGAGGTTAGGAGCGAGGAAGGAAAACAAGTAATGGACTCCCCTTTTCTGAGTTCTACCAAGAGGGGGAACAATCGGCTTTTTCTTTCTTTCGTTTTTCTATCATCTTTAATTTTTTTTGGTGTTTCCTCCCCTCCGCTTTCTTTATCATTATCTTTTTGTGATACAATCTTTCTTTACTTTACATATTGTCGCTGTACAAGTGGGGATTCAACAACATCTCTCTTTTTTTCTCTGAGAATCATTACTAAACAAAGCCCTGTTTTTATAAAAAAAAAAAGGGTCCAGTACTCACTATTGGCAGAAAATTGAAGAGCATCTTAACAAATGGCCAATCCTACTCAAGTGCCTTGATCATCATGCCTCGCTTTGTCATTTAAATAAGTACAAACTTTTGATCACTGACAATCATTTCACCCGGACAGATTGGTATTGTTGGTCGAACGAGGGTTCCATCGGGAAAGAATTTGGCGGTGGTTAAATGGTACACGTCACTGCTATCCGAAACCGCCACTGGAATTAACGTAGTTAATACGGCTGTATAGAATAGTTATGCATTAAAGACATGATTGTGCTCTGGCTTACTATAGACCTATGTAGATGAACTTTCATATGTGCGGAATTGGACTAAAAGCTTCATCTCTCGCATGGCCAAATCAAAGAGCTATAAAAAGGAAAAATTATTTCTGTGTAACCCACTTTATTAATTCTCATCCGCAGCCTTAACCTAGAACCAATCAAGGTGGTGTCTCACTTGGCTAAAATAATCCCCCACCTATTCACCAAAACATTTCATCTTTGAAAAAGATTAGGAGAAGTCTTCACTTTAATCTAGGTTAAGGGACACCGAAGATGCTCTTAGTTTATTGTACCCATCGATTGCGTTCCATAACGATCACCCATTATAATTAATAACTCACGAGCCTTGGACGCAATTCTAGTAACAGAATCAGCCTAACATAAGATTGCAAGAAGGTGCATCAAAAGTCTCCATGCAAAAGGGGGCGTCGCAACAACCGTTTTAACCTTATCTCATTTCAAATTGCTCAACTAATTATTACTGCTTGCATGATACTATAAGAAACTTTTGGATAATTAATCGTTATAATATCATTAGGTCATTAGGGAAAGCCAATACGATGACACCACGATGTGGTTATCCTTGTAAGAAAACTTTCCACGCTAAAAGAAAGAGAAAACTATGCGTGTCAATGTCGATCATCAATCCTCAACCATCTACGGAAGGCGACGCATGGTGTCCATGCTGCATTTCGATCCTCCCCAAGCGAAGTTCTCGAAAAAGACGGGGAATGTAAAAGACAAGAAAAAGTTACTTTAGGCCGACCATTAGTCAACATGAATTCGCTGTCAATTTTATGGAAGGAGTCCATGATGGACCAGACCGCGAATAATAATACTAGAACGACCAAGACGTAACGCACCATCTTGTCAAATAAACAGTGATTAAGCATCGCCATTCATGTAAGAACAAGAAACCATTTGCGAGATAAGAACATATTAAATACACGAATTGATAGGAGAAGCTAAATCAGCTACGATAGAATGACACGTTCAGCTAACCCTAAAAATCATTGGATAAATGTGAGTGAGTGGGATTGGTCGGATTTGTTGTGTTGTTTTGTTGTGCTTTACTATTCCTCGAAGTTCATGATTCGATCCTTTACGATCCATGTAAAATCGATCAGCTTTAGGGACAAAATAGAAAGCACCCTAATAATAATTTGGTTTGAGGTGGGAGTATCATATGTGGGAGGGAATATTCAATTGTACTTTGCGTTTACGCCCGAGTGGTGGAAGGTGACGAGAGTCTCACAGCTTAGGGAATAAAAAAAGGTGTGTCCAATTTAAATATCATGATTGGGAACCCGGTTGGAGTGAGACCTTTCATACCTCCCTGAATTGTTAGGCTTTTTGAGAGTTCTAACCCCGCTTTATCTATTTAGGTGGTGACTGTAGCTAAATCTATTGTGATATTTCGGACCAGTATTTTATTAATCTCATGTCATGACACAAAGTTTGTGATATCAATTTCAATGCAGTCAAACAGATTTACATAGAATGCATTTGGTACAGAGGACTGTGTGTTGTGCTATGTCGAAGTGCATCTTCGACAAAGTTGTGATGTGATTACGAAGGGTATTCGTTTTGCAAAAGTTGTTATGGAATCGATGTGGTTACCAAAAAATGGTGTAAAGAACTATAACATTATGATAGGGTTGAATTCAACGCATTGTTGTATCTTCAGAAACTGTTTGTTATATATGTTTTCATCGTAATAATAAAATCATGATAATAAAGTAGTTCTGAAATCTGCCACCTAAAAGTATGCAATATGTTAGCACGAGGTGCTGCAGCTGAGAGTTTTGCACCAAAACGCTTAGAAAAGCCAAATATCAATTTCAGCAACTATTATAGCTGTTATAAATTTCCCGCACCCGACACACACCGAATTTACTATAAGATCGCAATTTAGGGAATGCTCACAAAAGGAGAGATTGGGAGAGACCACCATCGTACTACAAAATTGTCTTATTCAGTGGGACTATTAACAGGGTTCGCTGCAAGTAGGAAAGAGTGTTTCACATTCACCCTTAAACAAATGATAAGTGTCTTTAGACGACTTTTGTTAATAAATTCTTCTACGCAATGTTCAAAATCAAACATATCTATGTCATAGACGGTAAGCACGAACTGGATAGCCGTCAAAGAGCGAACCTAAGTATAATATTACCGCATCCTGTTCGCTTAATTATTCGAAGCAGAAGTATATTACGAAAAAACCAAAGAGAGAAAAAGAAAGCAGAAAAAAGTTCCTTAGAACCAATCGTTGATCTCGTCAAGCTCATTCCATGCTTCGTTGGTTCACGCCCAAAGGAAAAGGGCACGTGGTAAAGGATAAGAGGTTGGCGTCTTTGCTTGTACACCATCAGTCGCCTTTGCGGGGCAGGAGCGCAACTCAAAAAGCATCATCACCATTGCAGATGTAAAGTTAGGGTTTCAAAGGACTCAAAAATGGAGGGCGGAAGAGGTGAGAAGATGGCAAAACGGTAAGCAAATGTGTGGTGGGGGATCATCCTACCAACCCAGGTCATTCGTCAGGGCCCCCATCACCATCCCTTCTTTCTTTCTCTTATATGATATTGGGATATCAATAAGGGTGAAATCCAGTAAAGAAGAAGAAGAATAAGAAGAAG
>JAGVVM010001532.1:0-13405 GCA_019149425.1 Psidium friedrichsthalianum | reverse complement strand
TTCCAAAACAAATAGGAAGATGACATTATGCAGTTGAAACTCATAAATCGGATGTGGACTCTTAGTACATATAGCATGAAAGCATATCAACCAACCATCTCGTGACAAACTAGTCGACCAACTTAATCTTTAGGGATGAGTTTCTCCATAGAAGACCGTACTTTACACATTAATTCTAATGGTACTACTTTTGGCATGGTGGTTCCTGGGCCTTCCCTCATGTCAATTTCTTCTTCACTAACTCTTTTCCAATCAAAACACTGAATCAACAAGCCCAACGTCCACCCCATGACCCGCTGAGCCAAGGGTGCACCGGGGCATGCCCTCCGTCCCAACCCAAAAGGCAGTATTAGCTTATGTTGCTTTTCGCCGCCACTACCCTCGAACCTCTCGGGCTTGAAGCTCAATGGGTCCTCCCATAACTCAGGATCTCTGTGAATGGCCCATGCATTCACTATTACCAAAGTGTCGCGTGGAACAAAGTATTCTCCTATGGTGCAATCGGCTGATGATGCGTGTGGGAGGAGAAGTGGCGCCGTGTGTTTAGTCGAAGGGTCTCAGAGATGATGCATTGAAGGTAAGGTAGCTTCGAAACATCCGATTCTTCTAACAGACTATCTTGGCCAATAACAGAATCAATCTCATTTTGGCCTTCTTTAGCTTTTCAGGATTGTTTAGTAAATTTGTCATTATCCATTCTAATGTAAGTGATGATGTGTCTGTTCCGGCAGCTAACAAAACCTGCACATTTGTGTAAGAAGTTACAGAGTAAATCAACTTTAGGAGTTGGAGATAATAAGACTTCAAATGACAATAAGAATACTCGCAATAAGACTATCTAGAAGAAATGGAAAGGGCACGGTACTTTTAATATTAAGTCGAGAAAGAAAAATCAAACCCGTGTCATTTAACACACGCTCGCCAGTAATGAATATAATCCTTTCCTACAAATCATTTTCTTAATTTCTTTCCAATGATGAGACTAGTTTGGATCAACCCCGTTGTAAAATAATCACTACGAATAATTGGTATATGGTCGTCTAAGTGCTTAAACATATACGTATCCATGGAGAAAATCTAGGAAAGAGTCAAGAGTCCCAACATGATATTTAGATTGACATTTGTACCGATAGTCCCAAATGCCGTGCCCAATATGCAATCAATAATTAAGCATTTGAATGGCCCAGCATCAACAACCACAAAATCAGCCCAATCTCAAGAAATTTGACAATACATGTGGGAAAAGACGACACTAGTGATTGCAACTATTGGCGACACATTTCTTCAGTAAAATCGTAATATCTAGGATTTTAGTATATTTGAGATGAAAGTGCGACGTATTTTTGTCCATTGAAAAAAGAAACCTAAGATTTTTTCCATCATTGTAAGTATAATTATCATTTTGTGGTGGAGGTGCATTCTAAATCTTCCAAACAGAAGCCCTTTTGATCATGCAGTCCGACAAAATTGCCCGACTCAATTCAGCTGATGGACAGAATAAGAAACAGCAACTTACAAGGAAGAGCCCTTTGATCATGAAGTCCGAGTAGTCTTCCGGCTGAGACTCTTGTAGACGCAGGAGATGACTGATCATGCTGTCTGACAGCTCCAGGTCGCCCTTCTTATTCCGGTGCTCGTCGATCAACCCCTGCATGAACGCATCGATCTTCTCCTTCAGCTGCACCACCCTCTTCTTCACCCCATTGTAATCCACCAACTTCAGTATGGGCAGGAAATCGCCCGGGTACCTTATTCCGCCATTCCCGACGATCTGCTTAATCACCTCCCTCGCCTTCCTCGCCTCGGCCTCATCCACGTTCACGCCCTCCCCGTAGTACCGTTTCCCCGCGATCATCCTCATCATGATGTTGAACGTGAGCTCCGACAAGAGAGTCTTGAGCTCGACCCGGTGGTGGGATCCAAACCCGCCCCGGGCCAGCGGAGCATCATCCGCCAGATCTCGTCCCTCCGGATGTGGGATAGTGCGTTGAGGCGGTGCGACGAGAGGACCTCGATGGTGGCGATCTTCCGGAGGTTGCGCCACCTGTCGCCATAGGACGCCGTGATGATGGTGGTGTAGTTGTAGCCGAGGTGCTCGCCGATGAACAGCTTGGGGCGGTCGGCGAGCACGATATCATTCTTGGTGAAGCATTCCTCGGCCAGCGGCAGCGAGGACACAACCACGATCCGTCGGACCCCGAACCGGAGGGTCATGATGGGGCCATACTTAGTGGAGAGGCCGTGGAGGGTCCTGTGAAGGGGCAGTTTCAAGTGGTGGAGGTGGCCGATGATGGGGAGAGAAGGAGGGGATGGAGGGAGGTTCTTGGGTTCTCTTGTCAGGAAGAAGTAGAGAATCACCAGAGAGAGGACAGCGAGAAGGACCGCGGCCAGAATCGTGTTTTCCATTGGTTTTTTCTTTGCTTCGTGTTCTGAACTGGCGTCTGCTGAGGGTACATATATATAGAGACGATGAGATGAGATGATCTCATAGAGAGTGGCGTCTGCCATTTTTGTTTTCTTTTCGCTTTGGCGTTGTGAATTATTCGTGGATGTAGCAAACTTGACTTATTCAAGGCCAAAGTATGAAGTACCGAAACGTAATCAATGACCAAATTGTTATCTTCAAGATAGACTGCGAATCGTTCAGAGAACACTCGACATTTGAAAAATGCTTTCAGGAGCCCACAATTGCGTATGAAATTTCTTCAAACCGTACTACTGTTCTTAGAAACAGACCCGCGGTGAAGCACAGAAACGTAATCAATGACGATATCATCTCAGTGTAGGGAGAATGCTTGCAATTCTTCCGCTCATCTCTATAATTGAAAAGTACGGAAAATTGCGGCATCAAACACGTCAACCACCAGCTGGTCTTTGGTGGGGGCAATTCTGGATAGAACATCCATCGGTTTGAGAATACTACGTCATCAGCTGACGCGGCATGACTTGTCCATCTCCAATGCTCCATATCTGACTTAGACGTGGCCATGCTCCAAATCTGTCATGGCCAAGGCTTTAGATCTGGATGCGACCATGGCTCCAGATTTGTTGTGGCCGTGCTGTGCGGAGGGAACTTGCTGGTGGAGTCGGAAGAGGGAACTCACCAGAGGGATTTCGAGGGGAGGACTGTTAAATTATTTATAGTGTTAATATTACGAAAAATCTCAAATTAGTATACATGTAATAAATTTATCCTAAATTATTTTTTTTGATCATAAATACTTCAAATTAGTACACTTGTGATAAATTTACCCCAAATTATTTTTTGGACTAGGAAAAATCCTAAATTGGTACGTCTGTGATAAATTACCATAAACTAATTTTTTTTGACAACAAAAAATTCCAAACTAGTACACTTGTTATAAATTTGCCTTTTGTTAATTTGGTTAATACCAAAAAAAAAACTAAATTGATACACATATACAAATATAGGGTAAATCTTTAAATTGGTACATCCATTAACTGCCACGTATTATCCAATTCAGTAATTTAACGATGATATTTAACAAAAATTAATAGAGAGTAAATTTATTACAGGTGTACCAATTTAGATTTTTTTTATCTGTTGGTTGTTATTGGTTCTTGAGAAATAACTCAAAAGCTTGATTTGATTCTGTTTGCAAGTTTCTTGACCCATGCTATCCTACGGGACCGGTATTGGTATCAGAGCTACTCTCGGCAGTTTTTATTATCATTCAAGGTATTCTTTGTGTTAATGCCAGAGGAAGGAAATCCACTTCTCACATGGAATCCCCCTCAGAAAATATACAACCTTCCTTCCCAGTACACACTAAACTCCCCATTTCTCTCACTTTCCCACTAGATCTGAGACACACTAATTCTTCCAAGATAGATTCCTCTATGAGGTATCTTATCAAGAAGACTCCAAAATCTCAGAAACCCAACTCCCAGTTATGAATCCATATGCTGCATTTGTAAAACCATCTCTTTCTCACCCATAAAGTCCATCCGCGAACTCATACGGTCAAACTCCTAAACTGTCAAGGAGTATGTCCAATCATCTAAGTTGATCAGCATCCCATTCCAGCCACAGTACAAGAGCAATTCCTTACCTTAGCCATTCCAAGGGAATTTCTCAACAGTGGATCCAGCAAGGATACACCCATTTGCACTTTGGAGCTATTCGTATAGCACTCTCTTTCCATGGGAGAAAAGGCTTACCAGTTGTTGCCAGAATCGCCTTGCTAGACACCAGATTTCTGGATACCAACATCCTGTATTGGAACCATCCAGACCACCTTAAATGCTGGAACCGTGTTCGTTACCTTATTCCTAAACTTTAACATGCTTTGGCCGATCCAAACCTCCTTTCAGCATTAAAAGTCCAGATCCAGATTACTGGAGCTAAACAAGTCCTAGGATCTATTGCAGCCACTTTACACTATCAAATGGTGTATCGTGTCCAAAACCATGCCATTGACTTAAACCTGCCTGGTTCTGATAAAGCCCTAGTGATAAATGTCACAAATGACCAGACATCCTGTGTCCATGTTCCTCGACAAATTCCCAGAGATCAGCTCATCAAATTGTTACCTGACACATGGGTAACAAATTATGAAAGGCTCCATCACAGCTCTCACCTATCAAGCCTCCGAACCTGAATTCTCCAAAAAGAAAGATGGAATTGTTTCCATCAAGTTTGAGAAAAAGAAAGATTCAACTCTATCTTTCCTCACTCTCCCAACCATCCTCTGTTTCACACCATGTGAATCTGATTCGATTCGGGAAGAAGAGTCAGATCCTAAATTACATGTCTAATCTTTTGACCTTGAAGGAAAACCATATATTCCTTTAAGGATGAAACCGGCCATTGTTATTGGGATCCGTTCTGCACATGTGTTTCATGCACCAATGGAGACAAAGACGAGAGAAGCTCCTGTAAGAAAAAGACGAAAGATCCTTTTTCCAAAGGTATCTTGAAGGAGATCCTCATGTAGGACCACTTGGAGAAGATGGAGGAAGATACCAATTCATGGTATCTTATGGGCCGCAGATCCAAAAAATCCCCCAGGGAAAAACCCCCCAAACCTCAATCCCTCCTCCAAAACCAAAGCTAGTTATCTCACCCTTCTATAAGCCGATCCAGAAATGGATTAAGAAACATCTTGGATCTCCAGGATCCAAGATCATACTCCCAGAAGCAAAACCTGCTGGCCACACCATCAACATGTTCAAACCTAAAGATTTTCCTCCTCTAAGTAGGACTACTCCAGTTCCTACACCAACTTTTCCACCACCTAAACCATTCACGGACATGGAAAAACAGTTTTACCATACCCCCAAAATTATTTCCACCATGGAAGTTGATCCTTCAGGATAAAGAAGAGGTATGGATCCTGTCAAAATGACACTTAACTGGCAAACAGAAATGCCTTGGCCCAGAATACTCTCCTTACGAGGATAGATTCAAATGTTTCCTTCTTGCAAAGATGATGGAAGATTTCCAGAAAAGATTGAGCCTCCTCAAACAAGGTAAAATCCTCACCATTACCTTGAGAACCAGACCCTTGAAATGAATAAGCTCAGGAATCAAATCCATATGCTCCAACAGCAAATTGCTGCTGCCTCATCACCAAAACCTACAACTGAGTCTTATTTATTTGGGTCACCACCTCCCCTAATACATCCTACCCCAATTCCTCAAACCACACTCACCCAAACTTCTTCTATCGCCTCTGTCCAAATACCTGCTGTTAATCCAATGTTCCCTCCTTCCAATATCCTCCGACCGAAGAGGATAAGAGAGGAACAACTAAAGGTAGAAGCTGACAAAAAACGGGAGGAAGAGCTGAAGAAACGCTCTGCTGAGAAACGGCCTCAAACTTCAGATACAGAAGAACAAAAGCCTCCTACCTTCATGATTGCAAATCCTCTTGAAGGATTTTTAAGGAATCAGGCTAAAGACCTAAAGGTATCAACCATTGTACCTAAAAGTAAGGAAATAATCAGTATGTGATCCAAGATGGGTCGGTCCATGACTCCTACATTAGTCTAATTTTATTTTTCAATTTTATGAGAAATTAGAGAAAATTTTTTTAGAAAGACATGGGTGAATTTCTTTAGAAAGAACTTCTTGCAGATTTTATAACTTAGAAAAATGTGGTAAAATCTCTTGACGTTTATCAAATTTTCTAAAGGAATTTTCTTCTTTTATCAAAATGAATTTTCAGTGGTAAATTTGTCAAGAAAATTTCATTTCTATTGAAGCAGAAAAGTTGTAACAAAATTCTTTATTGGTCGAAAAAAATTCCCTTAAGGAATTCTCCATATTCATTTTTAGAAATGGGACACCAATTTGATTTTTATCTTTCTTTAAAAAAAATGACCACGATATTAAGTTCAAAATTTGACTGACACCTAACATGGACCGACCAAAAATAAATACAAGATGAAGTTAGAAAACTTACTTTCACCGTGAAAAATACCATGTAGGTCACATAGACATGCACATGAACCGTGAGTTTAAATCTTAGTCTATCTACTCTAAAGGCTCACAAATTGAAGCGAAAGACTTATGGAAAGGCGACAATCTCGCGCACATAATCAGGATTAGCCGTGATTCCACGACGTAACCAGGATTAGCCGGGCCTTTCCACTTCGGCTGCTCGAGCTAAAAATTAAAACCACCGCTTTGGTAATCTTACCAAGCCTGAAGCCTAACTTTTTAAAACTTATTTTTGAAAAGAGGTTCGGGATTGAATCTGGACTAACTTTTGACGTAATTGTTGACACTTGATTTTTGACCAATTTTATTTTCAAAACTTTTAGAAAATCCATAAAAATTGATAAAATTGAAAAATCAACTTTGGAGACCTTGGCATAGCCTAGGGAACTAATTTTGAGCGAAAAATAATTTTCCATATATTTAGTATTTTTCTGCATTTTATTTTCAAAATTCATAAAAAATCAATAAAAAATGAGAAAATTGTAAAATCAACTTTGGGGACCTCGGCCAAGCCTAGGGAACCAATTTGAACAAAAAAATAATTTTCCTTATTTTTTGCATTTTTTAATATTTTCAGAAATTAGGAAAATAATAAAAAATTAATAAAAATAGCATTTCAAGTCAGAAAAAGTAAAAAAATAGTCATTTATTTTTAATTTAATTTTCTCTTCATTTTGGATGAATAAATTTCGAAAAATAAAGTCTGGAATCTAGGTTTTCTTTGTTAATTTCATTTTTCAGAATATTTAAATAATTCTAGAAATTCCATTTTAGCTCTTTAATTTTCCAAATTTACATTTTTAGAGTTGTGTTATCCTCCTCTGTTTTTCAAAATTAAAATCAAGTCCAAAAACCCTCGGAATTGTCCAATTTCGCTGAAAAGGACCAAAATGCAATTTCTGATTTTTCAAATTAGTCCTAAAATCACTAAAAATGAAATTAAAAATTTTCTAGGGACTGAATTGAAAAATAGGGCGACGTCACCCCCTAGATTTTGGCCTTCTGAATCCAATGGTGGCAACAATTTTTCCAAAAGAGGCCATTAAGACTTTGGATTTTGCAAATTAGTCCCTCGGGTCAAATTAGAAATTGGGTTTTTACGCCAATTCTTGGGAAAATTGGAGTGGAATTCATTTTTCTAATGTATTTCATGTCATAAAATTCAATTTTGGGATTTAATTTGGAAAATTTTGAGTCTAGACTGGGTAATTTGGAGAGAATAGGCAATTCGGGTCAGTCGGGTCGAGCCAGATCCGACCCGACCCGACCACGGATTGCCATCGTCTTCCCCAAGTGAGAACTTGCGCAGAAAAGAGGAGAAATTTGAACTTGATTTCGAGCGATTCTTGCGCGAAGAAATTGGGAAATCTGGGCATGATCTGAGAGTTGGTTCGGCGAGAATCAAACGGGAGATTCAGGGGATTCCGTTGGAGGCTTCTGTTAGCGAAAATTCTCGGTATAAAGAGAAGACAAGTGCTCTGTTTCAGGGAGGTTGGACGGCCATTGGAGGGAGCGACCCGAGACTGCAAATTGGTCACCGAGACAAACCAGGCGACGCCAAGCTACGCCGACGGCACTCGAAGCTTCGCAGACACCTTGGGAGCAAGCCCAACCCATTGTTTTCGCCAACACCCTCGGAATAGGTAATTGCCATTGATGCTTGCAAGCTCGACCTCCCATGGCGTTTCTATTTTTCTCCATCGTTCTTCGAATTTCTCGGTTTAGAACGCTCCTGCGTTTGTCCTGATCGTATTCATCTCCTTCCTTTGCATTTTTATCGCGTGAAACCTCCTGGCCGACCATCCCAAACCCGAGCTGGTCACGAGCTAAATGCTCGATTTCGACACGAGACAACGTCAGAAGATCTCCAGGTAAGTTCCCCGAAATCCATGGATGCTTTCTACCTGATTTGCGTAGCCTGCTAGGGTGGTTTTCTGTACTTTGGTCTGGTCGCGGAAAAGTCCTCGGTCGAATCTAGATTGGTCAATTTTGGACGCTTTCATGGCCTGAAAACTGGAAAAGTTTGTGTGTTAGAGCGAACGGAACAGACCCAGGCAAAATGGGAGTTTGAGGCGCGGTTTAGAGTCACTTTCGCGTACGCCGGCGAGCTTCCGACGGGTTCATCGGAGACCGAGCTTCTCCGGTGGTCTTCCTCCGTGAAAGTTGGCCGGTCAAACTTAGTTGACCCGGTCAACCGCCACGTGGCCATGACATGGCTACCGCTCGTCCGCCACGTCAACTTAGGGTTTATAATGGGTTTGATCGGACGGTGATAGGTAGCCCACGTGTCACAATCTTAGATTTTCTAAGAATAAAAACTCTAATCTTAATTTTAAAATCAATTTAGAAAATAAAAATAATGAATGGCGGAGATCTGGTCTAGGGTAGATCCGACGGTGAGGTTTAGTCTGCCGATCCAAGGGTCGTGGCGTAGCCACGTGGAAAGTACTGATCGTCGGATTAGAATAGGCGAAAATAAATAAAACGGAATAAAAATCTGGAAAAATTCAAAAATTAAAAAAAAAAAACTCCTAAACTACGTCGTTTTTTTGCATTAGGTCATAGAATGGGCCTTGGGCCAAGCTTGGGTAGTGGGCCGGGTCTATTCGGCCCGGTCCGTTAAAATAAGAAATAATAATAATAGATAATAGTAATAAATTCAGAAAATCAATAAAAAATTAAATAGAAAATCAATAAAACACAAAAACTGCGTCGTCGGTCTTAGGGTTTCAATAGGGCCCGGGTCGATCGGGCCGGGTTGAACCGACCCGGCCCGGTCCGAAAATAATAAAATTAATTAAAAAATAAATAAAATACGTAATATATAAATAAAAAATCCGAAAAATAATAAAAATATATAATAAAAAATTGAAAATTATAACAAAAAAGAACAAAGTTCATGGGAAAATTCTGAAAATCCTTAGAAAAATAGGAAATTCAAAATAAAAAATCAAAATACAAAATAGGATTAAAAAATAAGGAAACCATAAAAAATCGTAAAAAATTTCAGAAAATTTAAAAAATCTTGGAATTCGGGATTATAAGAAAATAAATAAAATAATAAAAGATAAAAATCACAAAAAAATCATAGAATTCTACAAAAATTCAAGAAAAAATTGTTAAAAAATAAGTGAAAATTAAGAAAAATATTAGAAATTAAAATTAAAATTCCAGAAAATATAGAAAATATTCTAAATAATTGGAAAAATCCCAAGAATCATAGGAAAATCCAAAATGCCGAAAAATGTCCAAGAATAGGGAAAAATCCTTAGAAAATTCTTAGAAAAGTCTAAAAATTCCAGAAAAAATTACAAAAATTCGGAAATCATAGGAACTCCTAAAAATCGTGAAAATTAGGGAAAAACCACATTCAACTGGTTTGACCTAATCACATTTCTGGCTTCTCGAACCTTCTAAATGGTCATTCTGCCTTCTGGTCAATTTGACCCAAAATCATTCCGAACCATCCCAAATCATCTTCAAACCCAATAGTGTATTTTCCAGACTCCTAGGACTCCCTCTGTTTTGTATTTGACTGGACGTGATATGTTTGACTTTCTTGATTGTGCATTTATTTTTCTGGTTGTGATTGATATGATAGATACTCCCACCTGCATGAACCCTTAGATCTTTAAAGCTTACCTTACCCAGTCTCGCCTGCATGAAACTCCTTAGATTAGGAAATCACTCAACTTAGGTACCGAAAGGGCGTTGATGGCAATATCGACGTAACAAGTCCCGAATCTAGATCTCTGGTTGTTCGTAGGATCGAACGATATCTCCCAATCGTTCGATAGGGTTTCAGTCATACCCTCCAATAAATGACTGGTGGCGACTCCGTTGGCATGCACACTATTCACATGTCACCTGACCACACCAAGGTCGATCTCGATCTGAAATTTCTGACGCGATTTGGTATGGGCCTGGGAGGGCCCGAGCTAAGCCCAGATACCCAATGGGCCTAGCAATCCATTAACTCCCTCGGGATCCGAAATCTCGGGAGGGTCGCGACAGACTGGCGACTCCGCTGGGGACTTATTTAACCCATTAGAGGACTTGAGCCGATTAAAGAGTTGGGTGCTTTCTAACATATTTTTCTGCAGGCGCTCTTGAAGGTGAGGTAAGTCCACTAACCAAATGTGTTAAATGTTCTTGCAGATGGGAGTTATAAGGGGAGGAGTGATTGCTAACATGTTTTATGCAGGATTGGAGTTTGGATTTGTTTGTTTATTTTCTGCAAATTAGAAGCGCTGTTTGATATCAACTGCTGTGCATGCCCTGCATACCTTGAGGATCACGACACATGCACACACAAGCGCCTAAACCCAAGCCGCGAAACACTCTTCTTAGGTCGCCATAGATAGGGATCGGTATGCAAAGCCCTAGCGTTCGATTGCGCCTGGGTTGACCATATTCGATCCCGCTCGCTATCTGATTGATGATTCTCCCACTTGACGTTCGATTGCGCTTGTGGGCGAAGTCGTCGAATCAGATAGTGGGAGCCTTTTAGGTCCATACCCTGTCCCTTCTTTTATTTTCTAGAGTCAATTCCTCACTTGTCTCATGCGCATGTGATTGGTCGGTTGGTATACCTAAAACCAAAACTTAAACGGTTCTGGTTGGTAAGGCTTTCTTATTTTCACCTTATAATTCATTTAATTCTGTATACGCATTCATACATCTCTCATCATCATCGTACATCATCTCATGAGTGAGTCGTCATCTTGATGATTGGTCTGAAGGCCATCTTAGGATAGAAAGATAATTTTCTACATAACTTGAATCTTTGGATGTTGTATTTCCGCATCCCCTCGTCCCCTTAGACTTGATGTATTAGGGATCTTTTGAGATGTATTCGCACATTTTCCGAATTCCTTTTCGAGATCTTTAGATAGGCAATGGCTTTCATTCAATCATTGAGGATCCTAGCCAATTGCATAATTTCATTAGGAGAAATACTGGATTAAAAACCTCTCGCTGACTTACTTTTGGTCAAATAAGAGACTTTAATCTTATTTCACCAAAAGAAAATATGAAATTGGGCTAGTGCATTCGCATTGCATCTCCATTCTGCACTATAACCCGTGGTAATTAATTTTAGCATGTCATTGCATATTCAAAATAGATGGGGAAATCGGATATTAAGGTCATCCCAGTCCCACGCAAGGAGCTTACAGCATGGTGGAGCCGCCTCAGCCTAGACGACCACCTACGTCGAAGAACGTCCCGCACCCAGGACACATGGGACCACAGCCAATTGAGGAAGACGAAGACCCGCAAGTATGGGATTGGATGAATCGGAAGTCGCCAAGGATGCCTTAGCCTCCAAGCGCGCGGACTGAATAGACGATTTCCCCATTTAATTTGACTGCCTTCAATGTAATAAATTCATATATGATCATTCATCATGGTTTTTCTCAAAGTAAATAATTACCACGGGTTATTCACCTTCTCAATAGTATGCTCATTCACGCTTAATGAGTAGAAAGACCGTTTGCATGAGGCTAAGGCTCATGATCGAGTCTTTCCTCTCTTAACCACGTATGAACATAATATCGAGAAGGTTTTAGATTCTGTACTTCCACTTGCCTCGCGAGTTCCTAACTTCACTATTTTTAAACAGGTGAAATTTGTAGTCACGAAGACCCGCAGCAAGACACGAAAAATGGCGGAAGAGCTGACTACCAGAGTGGGCCGCCTCGAAGACCAGATCAACATGATGGCGCCATATGGCGGAAATGAAATCGATGATGACAGCACTCAGGAAAGGCTCCAGCTGCACCCGAAGCTAACCCCACCACATCCACCGATTCCGACACCAATCAGACCAACTAGCACCGAGTCTGAGAAGGAGGAATCCTACAAGGCCCCTCCATGTGATTGACCTAGAGAGGAGAAAGAAGAGGAACCCCCGCTAAGACGAGGAAGGCGCGAGGAGGCTCGCAAAATCGAAGAGTGCTTGAGCAGCCAGGGTTACGAACTGGCCAGGTTCGACAAGATCTCCCATTCACCAAGATTGAAGTCCCGGCCGGGTATAAGGAGCCGGAGTTTGTGAGGAAGTATGACGGGACGGGCTGTCCCCGGGCTCACCTGAGATATTACCTGCGCAAGATGGCGCACTATTCGGACTATGTCCCGTTGCTAATGAACACCTTCCAGGAGAGCTTGTCAGGCGCCGCGCTGGCCTGGTTCATCGAGCTGGACATGGAGGAGTACGATAGCTGGGAGGCCTGGCAGAAGATTTTCTGCACCAATACAAGTTTAACACGCCACGGCCCGACCAGGGGAGATCTGCTGAGAACCGCAAAAGGGAGAAGCGAGACCATACGCACCTTTGCTCAGAGGTGGCGAGCTATAGCCACCCAGGTTAAATCACCCATTCCAGAAGAAGAACTGGTGGATTTGTTCTTGAAGACGCTACCGCTCGATTATTTCGAGAAGCTGAATACGTCAGGCTGCCAGACCTTCACCCACCTTGTCAAAGTGGCAGAGCGTCACGAATGGGCCCTGAGAGAGAAACGTGTGCCAGAACCATCGTTCAAGCGTCCTACCCCCCAGGAGAGAGCAAGAGAACGTAGGAGATGTTGCATTTGTACCGAACCCCCCGAAACCGAAGGAGTTTCCAGAATCCACCCCCACTCACGGTGGAACGTCAGGATCAGCCCGAAGAAGTTCGAGGTAAGAAAGAAAACCCCACCGTCATTCACACCACTCCCCCGTCCGCTGTCAAAACTACTGCCCACACTGTTGGAGGGCACCTAGCCGCCAAAGTGTCTCCAAGGCAAATCCGCCGGGTTCCCTGGAATTCGATGAGACCCAGTCATGCGTCTACCACATGGGAGAGAAAGGACACAACGTGGACAACTGTCTGGTGCTCAAGCAAAGAGTGCAGGCGCTGATAGATGGAGGACTACTGGAATTTTGACAAAACAAACGAAA
>JAGVVM010001531.1:0-14929 GCA_019149425.1 Psidium friedrichsthalianum | reverse complement strand
GATTACAAACTTCTATGTATATATATATATATATATATATATATATCTATATCAAGGCCATAATAGACACATACCAACGTGGGACTTCAGAATCTGAATAAATATTTCATAGGAATTGAACAAATCTTCAGAGTCAAACTTTAGAAGTAGAAGCTATCCCTTGAATCTGAACAGATTAAGACATTGAACAAAAGCTTAGTAAAGTTCTTATTAATGCTTGCATATGAGTCTTCCTAGGAGGTGATTGTTGAAATCTTCCTAAGTGATTATCCATTCAATCTTAATAATAAGATGCAACCCCTTCTAAAGCAAATATGCGATGACTTTAAACTTTGAGTCCGAACACCAATTTGGATCAATAGCAGCTTCTTCATTCATATGTTATACCTATGATAAAACATTTAGTGCAATTAATCAGATTCTAATTAATAAGGAACAATTTTGTCAGAATCAACATATTCAAAGGAGATTTTTTTTCAATAATCTCCCCTTTTTGATGATAACAAAACTTCCTAAACACAATTGAGATTGAAAGAAATTGAACAGGATTTAGGTTCGAGAAAGTTCTCATTGGATATGTACACACACGATTAAGAATATAAGAAACTTTAAGACAAGTACCGTGAAACTGATTCTGCATTATAAATCTGAATCACATGACAAATTAAAAAAATTTAGTATAGAAGAATATCAGTAACCTAAAACTGATTCTGAATTCTGAATCACATGGCAAATTAAAAAATTTAGTATAGAAGAATATCACTGTATCACCGTGTGTCGTTGTCATTCAAGCTCTTGCATTTCTTTTGATCTATAATCCCTGCGAGAATTAATAGGCAAGGGCAACTTCTCCCCCATTTTGTCATTAGCAACAAGGTAATTACGCAAAATAATACGTCTCCAAAAAAACATAGGGATATTATTGTAAGATCAACTTCACTATTAGACCATAATAAGGCGTGATAGTATGGTTAATAAAACAAAATAAAACACCAACAAGCCAGAGTCTGAAAAACATAAAAAAGAAACGAAACAACCACAAAAAATTCAAGAAAAAAATATTTTTTAAACAGAGGGTAGAAGGTTTGGATCGTTTTTGGATTAATCAGAAGCACCATTTGCCTCATTTCCATCCTCCTTTGGAGCACCTTCAGCTTCATCTTGGTTAGCCCCACTTGTACTAGCAACTGTAGATATAAAATTTCTTAGGCTAAGTAGTTTAGGAACATTACGAACAATCATTTCTTCATGAATGAGAGTGTAAGTGCCCAAATTGCTCATTTCAACACAAAATAACTAGAGATATTTCGTAATCAACTCTTTCAAATGTGTTCATTTGCTGCATAACTTCCTTCTCGAGCAAGTTCAACCTCTACATCACTTCTTTATGTAGAAGTTCCATGTTTTTCTGAACATAGAAACAATAAGCATTGGTATCTGTCAGCTCTTTGATGAAGGCATTTATAGTCTCTTCTGGAAAAAGTCTACGAATAAGCGTTTTAGGGTGTGCATGATAACACTTCTGCTCCAAAAATCAACTTTTGATCAGAAGTTGATTTTTCAACTTCTACTCAGAAGTAGAAGTTAATTTTTTCACTTCTGCTCCAGAAGTTTAATTTCTAATGAGAGAAATTCATTTGGTGATGGTTGAAAATTTATACTTCAGAAACATTATTAATGCAAAATATTTTATAAAAAATTATTCTCAACAGCCAAAAAATTTCTACTTCATTTTAAATATTTTAAATTTTTTAAAAATAATTTATTATTAAAAAGTATTATTTATTTTTTAAAATAAAAAAATATTATTTATTTTTTACTTCGAGCGGCTGAAGACGGCAATGGCCGGTAAAGGTCGATGGTAGATTGAGGCAGCAAGTGACGAGGTGGTCGACGGTTGGTTGCGGGAGGCAGTAGTTGGTGGCGGCCAATAGTGGTCGCGGTTGGCGACAGCCGAAGGAGGTTGATGGTGGGCAGTGGTCGGTGGCGATGGTGGTCCGTGATGGTCGATGACGGTCGGCGATAGGGGTGATCAACGGCTGGAGATGGTCACATGTAGTGATGGGCAGTGGTCAGTGACGATAGTGATCAGTAGTGGGTGGCATTGGACGGCAGTGGTGTGGACGGTGGTCGTGGAGGTCAATGATGGGCAACGGCTGGTGGTGGTCGGCAGCGACGGTGGTTGGTGTTGACACTTGATTTTGACCAATTTTATTTTTAGAAATTTTTTACAAAATCCATAAAAATTGAGAAAATTGAAAAATCAACTTTGGGGACCTCAGCCAAGCTTAGGGAAACCAATTTTGAGCAAAAAATAATTTTCTTTATTTTTCGTATTTTTTTGTATTTTATTTTCAAAAATTCATAAAAAATTAATAAAAAGTGAGCAAATTGAAAAATCAACTTTGGGAACCTTGGTTTGGCCTAGGGAACCAACTTTGAGCAAAAAATAATTTTCCTTATTTTTTGCATTTCTCTGTATTTTATTTCCAAAAATTCATAAAAAAAATTAATAAAAAATGAGAAAATTGCAAAATCAACTTTGGGGACCTTGGGCCAACCTAGGGAACCAATTTTGAGCAAAAAACTAATTTTCCTTATTTTTTGCATTTTTAATATTTTCAGAAATTAGAAAAATACCAAAAAATTAATAAAAAAATAGTATTTGAAGCTAAAAAATTACCAAAAAATATTAAATATTTTTAATTTAATTTTTCCTTCATTTTTATTGAATAAATTTTGAAAATTTTAGTCTAGAATTTAGAGTTTCTTTGTTATTTCATTTTCTAATTATTTAAATAATTTCTAGAAATTCCATTTTAGCTCTATAATTTTCCAAATTTCCATTTTTGGAGTCGTGTCATCCTCCTCTATTTTTCAAATTAAAATCCAGTCCAAATACCCTCAGAATTGTCCAATTTCGCTAAAAAGGACCAGAATGTAATTTTTGATTTTTCAAATTAGTTCCTAAAATCACTAAAAATGCAATTAAAATTTTCTAGGGACTGAATTGAAAAAAGGGCGATGTCAGCCCTAGATTTTGACCTCCTGAATCCATGGTGGCATCAATTTTTTCAAGAAAGGCCATCTAGGGTTTGGATTTTGCAAAAAAAGCCCTCGGGTCAAATTTTTAAAATTGGGTTTCTAGGTCAATTCTTGGAATTCATGGCATGAAAACCCATTTTCCTAATGTATTTCATGTCGTAGAATTCAATTTTCGGATTTAATTCGAAAATTTTGGGTCTAGGCGTGTTAATTTGAAAAAATAAGCAATTCGGGTCAGTCGGGTCGGATTAGATCCGACCCGACTCGACCCGTTTGCCATCGTCTTCCCCAAATGAAGGATTCGCGCAGAGAGAAAGGGAAAACTTGAATGGATTTGGTGCGATTCTCGAACGGAAGATTTGGGAGATCTTGATAGTTTAGAGGGTTGATTTGGTGAGAGATTTGGGGACTCCGTGGATAGGGGTTTGTTAGGGAAAATTCGTGAGTATAAAGAAGGGGAAGATGCTCTGTTTTGGGGAGAAAAAAATCACCATTGAAGAGGTCAGCCGAGAACTTTAGGAGCTTCATCAGACCATATAGCGAAGAGTCAAGCCCCAGCGTTGGTCCCGCGAGTTTCCTGAAGCTCAGAAGAATTGCCAGAACTAAACGGTGAGTCATTTCATCACTGTTATAGCCGAACGCCATTGATGTACAGTTGAAGGTCCATCAATGGCGGATCCTGCATTTCTTTGTAGTTCTCTGTGATTCTTCGCTTAAAACTCTCCTGCAGTTTCGCTGATCTCATTTCCGCCTTTCTTTTCCATTTTCATCGCGTAAAATGCCCGAGCCCTCTCCGAAACTCCCTGACCTGACACCAGCTCGCGAGCCCACATCGCGTGAAATCAAGGCTCTTGGTTATGCAGCTAAGTTTCCTCATGCTCCCGTGACTCTTTTTGATGGATTATACTGCCTATTTAGAACTGGAATCGTTTGTTCAGATTCGTTGCCGGAGCAGTGCTCGGCCGGAGCTAAAATGGTGGTCTTAGTTTGCTTTTCTCAGTTTAAAAGTCGCGTATGCGCGTGATAGAGAAGAATAGGTTGCTTCCCAGGCGAAATCATGGGATTTCTGCGGCGATTTGGTCATTTTCGGGGCTCACCGGCGAGGCTCCAGCGACGTTGCCGGTGACCGGAGAGGCTCCGGTGGTCACCCCCTAGAAGACGTTGACCGGTCAACAAAAGTTGACCAGGTCAACATCCAGGTGGCGCTGACGTGGCATCACGTGGCAGCCACGTCACCTCGGTCGTTTTACTTAATTAGGTTAAGTAATAAAGCAAGATCCAACGATCAAGAGTTAGCCACGTGGCGAGTCTTAGTCTATAGGATTAGAATAGGCGAGAAAATTAGGAAAATAAATTAAAAATAATAAAATTTCAAAAATTTAAGACAAATGGCCAAAACTACGTCGTTTTTGTCGGATTTAGGGCTTTAGGCCAGGATTGGGCTTGTGGGCCGGGTCTATCCTACCCGGTCCGTATAATAAAGTAATAATAAAAAAAAAAAAACTTAGAAAACCAATACAAATAAATTTTTTTTAAAATAAAATAAAATAAAAATCTTACGGCGTCGTTTCAATTTAGGGTTTTAAAATTTGGGCCAATCGGGTCGGGTCAACCCGACCCGGCCCGTAAAACTAAAATAAAAAATAATAATAATAATAATAAATAAAAGGAATTTAGAAAATCAACAAAATTTAAAGAAATAGAAATCTAAACACTACGCCGTTTCGGTTGGGGAATAAAAAAATAAATAAAAATCAGAAATCATAATTTAAATATAAAACAAATAACATAAAAAATGTAGGAAAAATCGTAAAAAAATTTTTAAAAAAAATCTTAGGAAAGTCCAAAAAGTCAGAAAATAACAATAATAATAAAAAAAAATAAATAAAAGCTCCATAAAAATCGTAAATTTTTTGAAAATATATCAAAAAATAATAAAATTTCAGGAATTAAAAAAAATGATAATAATAAATGAATAATAAAAATCCAAAAAAATCTAAAAAGTCCAAAAGTCAGAAAAATCCCTAAAAAATCAAAAAAAAAATTTCAAGAAATCCTAGAAAAATGATAAAAAAAAATCAGAAAATATAGAAAATGGCCAAAAAAAAGGAAAAATTCAAAAAAAATCCTAAAAAATGTCCAAAAATGGGGAAAGTCCTTAGAAAGTCATAAAAAATCGTTAAAAAATTCAAAAAAAATCAGAAAAATTCAGAAAAATTCTCGAAAATTATGAAAATTAGAGAAAATCATACTCAACTAGTTTGGTCCCTTTCTACATTTTTAACCCCGGAGTCTTGGAAAATTACCATTTTACCCTTCTGGTCAATTCGACCCAAATTTTCCAAATCACCCCCGAACTTAGTTGCCATTTCCCTTAGGTTTCTGAGACTCCTCTAGGCTCGTGTTGATTTGTCTTGTCTTGACTTGACTTGATGTGATTTTATTTTATTTATTGAGTGCGCAATTATTTTTTTATGATTGTGATTGATAGGTTAGCTTTCTCACTCAGATGAATCTCTTAGGTTTTTAGGGCTCCCCCCATCCAGTAAACACCTGCATGAATTCCCTAAGATAGAAAGTTGCTCAACTTAGGTACCGAAAGGGCGTCGATAGCAACATTGACATAACTAAGTCCCCGAATCTAGATCTCTGATTTGCATAGAATCGAACAATCTCTCCCAATCATTCGATAGGGTTTCCAATCATGCCCTCCAATAAATGATTGGTGGCGACTTCAATGGCATGCACACCATTCACGTGTCACTCGACCACACTAAGGTTGACCTCGATTTAAAATCTTCCTGACGCGATTTGGTATGGGCCTGGGAGGGCTCGAGCTAAGCCCAGACACCAAATGGGCCTAGCAATCCATTAACTCTCTTGGGATCCAGAAATCTCGGGAGGGTCGCGACAGACTGGCGACTCCACTGGGGACTTGGTTTTAACCCATTAGAGGACTTGAGCCGATTAAAAATTGGGTGTTTCTAACATGTTTTTCTGCAGGCGCTCTTGAATGTGAGGTAAGTCCACTAACCAAATGTGTTAGATGTTTTTGCAGGTGGGAGTTATAAGTGGAGGAGTGATTGCTGACATGTTTTATGCAGGGTTGGAGTTTGGGGTTGTTTGTTTATTTCCTGCAAATTAGAAGCATTGTTTGATATCAACTGCTGTGCATGCCCTGCATACTTTGAGGATCACGACACTCGCACACACAAGCGCCTAAACCCAAGCCGCGAAACACTCTTCTTAGGTCACCATAGATAGGGATCGGTATGCAAAGCCCTAGCGTTTGATTGCGCCTGGGTTGACCATATTCGATCCCGCTCGCTATCTGAATTGATGATTCTTCCCACTTGACGTTTGATTGCGCTTGTGGGCAAAGTCGTCGAATCAGATAGTGGGAGCCTTTTAGGTCCATACCCTGTCCTTTCTTTTATTTTCTAGAGTCAATTCCTCACTTGTCTCATGCGCATGTGAATTGGTCGGTTGGTATACCTAAAACAAAAATAAAAGGGTCTGGTTGGTAAGGCTTTCTTACTCTTAGCTTATAATTCATTCCCATACACTTTAAATTCTGTATACCATGCATCCCATCCATCATCTCATGAGTAAGTTGTCATCTCGATATTGGTTTGAAAGCCATTTTGGGATAGGAAGATAACTTTCCATACACT
Source organism: Psidium friedrichsthalianum (assembly GCA_019149425.1). Classification (NCBI taxonomy): domain Eukaryota; kingdom Viridiplantae; phylum Streptophyta; class Magnoliopsida; order Myrtales; family Myrtaceae; genus Psidium; species Psidium friedrichsthalianum. Next base: position 8,210 of record JAGVVM010001531.1, on the reverse strand, counting down.
TTAAATTTTCGGATGTTGTATTTCCGCATCCTCATTTTTCCCTTTAGACTTAATGTATTAGGGATCTTTTGGGATGTATTCGCACATTCTCCAACTCTTTGTTGAGATTTTTAATAGATAGGGTTGGCGATGGCTTTCATTCCAATCATTGAGAGATCCTAGCCAATTGCATAATTTCTTTGGGAGAAATTTAGATTAAAACTCTCTGACTGATTTCCTTTGGTCAAATAGGAGCGCTTTAATCCTTATTTCACCAAAAGAAAATATGGAATTGGGTAGTGCATTCACATTGCATTTCCATTCATTCTGCATTATAACCCGTGGTAATTAATTTTAGCACGTTCCTGCATATTCAAAATAGATGGGGAAATCAGATATTAAGGTCATCCCAGGAGCTCGCAACATGATGGAGCCGTCTCACCCAGATAACTAAGCCTACGAACGCTTGGGACGCTTAATGGATCTCATCAAGGTAGACTACCAACCGCCCTCATCCAGGCCTTGACAGGGAGTACATCGAGTTGTTCAGGGAGTACCGACATCCCTTGGTGGAGCCATATGTACGGACTACATCGTCTCGCACCTACCCGGAGTGGAGTCGTACGTACCAGAACACATGGGACCGCCACAAGCTGAGGAAGACGAAGACCCGCAAGTATGGGACTTGGATGAATCGGAAGTAGTCGAGGATGCCTTAGCCTCCAAGCGCCGTCGGATTGAATAGATGATTTCCCATTTAATTTTGACACTGCCTTCAATTGTAATAAACTCATGACATTTTCATATATGATCATTCATTATGGTTTTCTCGAGTAAATAATTACCACGGGTTATTCACCTTCTTCATAATATGCTCATTCACGTTTAATGAGTAGAAAGACCGTTTGCATGAGGCTAAGGCTCATGATCAAGTCTTTCCTCCCATTAACCACGTATGAACATAGTATCGAGAAGGTTTTAGACTTCTGCACTTTCGCTTTTCTCGCGAGTTCCTAACTTCACTATTTTTAAACGGTAACACTTTGTAGTCACGAGGACCCGCAGTAAGACGCGGAAACTAAGAATGGAGAACGAAGAGCTGACTCCCAGAGTAACTAGCCTTGAAAACCAGATCAACATGATGGCAGAAATGAAAGCGATGATGATTATGGCCGCACAAGGGAAAGCCCCAATTACATCCGAAGTTAATCCCAGCACGTCTACCGACTCCGACACCAACCGGACCACCAGCACCGAGTCCGAGAAAGAAGTACCCTATAGGCCCCTCCACCTGTGATCGACCTAAAGAGGGAGAAGAAGGAGAAACCCCCAGCTAAAACCGAGGAAGGCGCGAGGAGACTCGCGAAGATCGAAGAATGCTTGAGTAGCCAGGGTTACGAACTGGCTAGGTTCGATAAAATCTCACCATTCACCAAGATAGAAGTCCCGGCCGGGTATAAGGAGCCGGAGTTCGTGAGGAAGTACGACGGGACAAGCTGTCCCCGGGCTCACCTGAGATATTACCTGCGCAAGATGGCGCACTATTCTGATTACGTCCCACTTCTGATGAACACTTTCCAGAAAGCTTAGCTGGCGCTGCTTTGTCTTGGTTCATCGAGCTTGACATGGAAGAATACGACAGTTGGGAAGATCTAGCAGAGGAATTTCTGCACCAATACAAGTTCAATACAGCTACGGCGCCGACCAGGGAAGATTTGTTGAGAACTACAAAGGGAAGGAGCGAGACAATACGGATGTTCGCACAGAGATGGCGAGCGATGGCAACTCAAGTCAAAACCGGCCATCCCTGAAGAGGAGTTGGTGGATCTGTTCCTGAAAACCCTACCTCTCGAGTATTTCGAGAGGTTGAATACTTCAGGGTGCCAAACCTTCGCGCACCTTATCAAGGTGGCCGAACACCACGAATGGGCATTGAGGGAGAAACGTATACGGAGCCGTCTTTCAAACGGCAGTATCCAGTTAGAAGGGACAGGGACGATTCAGGTGACGTCGCCTTCGTGCCGAACCGCCAAGACCAAGGAAGTTTCGGAATCCACCCCACTCTGGGTGGCATGTCGGAATCAGCCCCGAGGAAGTTCGAGGCTAAGAAAAAGCCCCATTGTCTTTTACACCGCTACCTCGTCCGTTGTCGAAACTGCTGCCTATGCTGTTAGAAGGGCACTTAGTTGCCAAAGAACCTCCAAGGCCAAATCCGCCGAGGTTCCCTAGGTTCGATGAGACCCAGTCATGCATATACCACATAGGAGAGAAGGGGCACAACGTGGACAACTGTCTAGTGCTCAAGTACAAAGTGCAGGCACTGATAGACGGGGGAGTACTGGAATTCGATAAGACAGAGCCGAACGTGCAGCAGAACCCCTACCGGACACGATAGAGTCAACGCCATATGGATGAGGGTAACACAGATAGGCTAGAATGCATGGCTGACACAGCCAAAATGCAAGAGATGTCGGAAGTAGCCGCCACACACCCGGCTGACAGGGAGGCTTCAGGAGAGGAGAAGATAGAGTGCATAGACAAATTGGCTGCTTTAGGCATCCTAGATCAAGCTAGCAGTTCTGCGACAAATGACACCCGTTCGAGGATCGACATATCCTCCAATGGAGTTAGGGTGGGAGCTGACAATGGAAGCTCAGGAAAGGCCCCATGTGAGCACAGGCCAAACGAAGAATGCGCCATAGAAGAATCCGATGAAGAACCAGACGACGAAGAAATCCGCCGCAAGAGGGTGCATGAGGCCGATAAGAAATTTTTACAGGAGGCCCTCAAAAGAGGAGATATAGTGAACACTCTGGGGCAAGACAGCGGAGGTTATAACTACCGAGTGCTTTATTCTGTCCCGCCAAGCTTCTTTGTCAGAACTGAAGAAATCTTTCCCGACGGGTGGGGCGGTATGGATGACCCCAAAGTACTAGCGGATGAAACTGCTTAGAATGCAGCGGAACCCAATCTGTCCAACCCGTTCCTGGAGGGCACGGTCAACGTCATCCTCAAGCAACTCGACGAGGAATTCAACCAGCCTGAGTAAAGAGGCTCCTCTTTCCCTTTTCCTTGATGCATTTCAATTCCCACATTCCTGCATAATGTTTTCTTCCCTTAGTAATGCATTTTTCTAAAAAAACAAAAAAAAAAGCAAAAAAAAAGAGAATACCCTTGGATCTCCGACCGTTGGTCCAAGTGGCGTATGTTGTAATGCGGTCCACTTTCTAATAAAAGTCCCACGAGTTTTATTGGGGACATGTGGAATAACAAATCGGCCCAATGATGATATTCGGCTTCAAATTTTGAAGCTGAGGGCCTGATTTACCACATGATCCTTCATTTTCATGAAAAATCTTTTAGGAGAGCGAGGACGTCCAATGAGATGAGGACCAATCCCCCTCCTTCTTCGTTTTTCAAAAACGATTTCAAATGTTTTCAAAAAATTCATGCACTTTATTAGTATTAGCAACGTACTAACCACGCTCGTAACATCTCAGGCATACCATCCCTCACATGCATAACAGGTTATTATGTGGCTCAGACTGTACTGGTGACTTCTCCTATGGGATTGGGGAAGAATGTGATGATGACACCAATGATATCTGAAGAGGCATGAGCAGCTGAACCTGATCGATGAAAAGCGATTGAAGGCTATATGTCATGGACGGACATATTAACAGCGGGTAGCTAAGCCGTTCAACTACAAAGTGAAGCCTAGAAGCTTTATAGTCGGAGATTTAGGCACTCCTAATGCTCCTTATCCCGGGGGCAAGTTCGCACGGAAGGTTTTACCTGGCAGCATTTTGATGTGGATGGAGAAGAATTGGCAAATCCTGAATAAGACAGAGATTTAATCAGTTCTCGTACCTCACCGGTGTCTGAGCCACATTGGACCCTCTACATGCATTTCATGCATACATGCATACACTTGCATTATTTTTTATGTTGCAGATCCAAGAGGAATCCCCAGATGGAGGAAACGACTCAAACTACCTTACCCGAACCAAAGGATCATGAAGAAGCGGAATCCACAAAACGGGTTACCTGTCGGTGCCCCCATTTCGCATCAAGGGTAAAAGTTGTATCGTTCTAGTTTCTTAATGCGAGAACGGTCGCTAACTCCCGAAACATTTTATTTTTCTCAGGGAGCTTCCGCCACGGTGGACAGGTAAGTGTCCCTTACCCTAAAACTTTCCGATTTACCATGTCATGAGAATCAGTAAATCGCGTCATTGATAGGAACTCGTGAAATAAATCCGTCTCTGTTCCCATTCAAAATATTTAAGATTACTTAGGAAAATCTGAAGCTTGCGTGCATCGTGATCCCCAGTGAGGGCTGACTCTTGATGAAATAGAAATGAATTTCCAAATGAGAACGATTAGACTTGTCATACTGGAGCAGACCGAAATCTGAGAGGCCAGCCATACCCAAACACGTCCCTACACACTTGAGAGAATGAGTGAAAGAAAGGCGAGATAAAGACCTTTGTCCGTGAACGTAGGGACCATTTGCAGTGATTACATGGATTGAAATGATAGAAGGCATGTTCATTTCTTTACCCTAAACACATGATAATCCTTTGCAAGCCCATTTGAGCCAGTGAATGGAGAATTCAAAACAACCCTATCAAGAACCACCCCCACGCTGGGGCAATCTAGAGGTTCATTGATTGATTCCTTGGAGGAAAAGATCCAGGTGAGACTTTATTGTGCTGATTCGCATCAACCTTTTCGTGGTAACTTCAAGTGACCTCTCGTGAAGGTTTGAAACATCAAAGTGAAGGAGAGCAGTTCATTCCTCTATCTTACACACGTTGTCCCTCGATGAACCAATTTGAGCCTTTAAATCTTTATTTCTAAACCCAGTTGATGATCACTCCCTACACTGGGGCAATGCACATGAGTTACTAACGAGAAATGAGGCCATGAGTGAAAACATTTTTCACACTCAGTTTGAAAAGACCATTGGGTTGACAAGGCAAGGCGCCCAGCAAAAGCAAGACTAAGGCCCATCGTTAAATTAAAAATGCGATGGAGATGTCAAAAGGCAATAGGGCTGACAAAAGCAAAGTGCCTGGTAAAAGCAAGGCCAAAGCCCTTCATAGGAACAAAATCATGATGCTTGGAGTACAAATAGAGTGTCAGAAGGAAAATCCATTGCCATGTGCGAAACGAAGGCAAAAGAAGTCTCGAGGTTAATTAAGAATAAGCATCCAAAGAGCTTTTGGGGCTCAAAGACATGGACTTACCCCAAGCAGCTATGACAGTTGATCATGATGCAAGGGTGATCATCAACCTACTGCCACCCCTCGTTCTGAAAATGGCCTTTTCGAGCCTACCCTAAACCAACATTACAACCTACCTGAGGGTCTATCCCGATTGAGATGTCTTAAATCAACATGGGATTTCACAACGGAAGCTACTGCCTAAAGGAGTAAGCACAATCTAGTTTCATCTGATTTTCAAGGTTCTTGACTTGTAGATCTGCAGAAGCTACTTTTGAAATTTTGGAAACTCAAAGTGCCTACCCATTGCATAAACCTTTGATCAAGCCTGCATTACGGTCCTTAAAAGACCTTCTTTGATCAGTCAGACTATATGCACTGCAAATAATCCTGAAATTCTCGACATAGGCTCGAGTGATGTTTTGAGTGTCTTTTGGAAATCCTCCTAGGCAAGGAGGCAAAATCTCTCGAAAATCGATATTGTGAAAAGACCTCTCCAATAAGGATGCTTCAGTTAATACGGCTGATCGAGCTCATCTAGCGATTTCAGATCTATCGATTCAAATTTTCCTCATGAGGGATTCTAGTCATGCACTCATGCTGCGAGATATCTTGGCCCGCAAGAGCATGACTCATTTCAAAATTTGATATATTCAAAATATCAAAAATCTTCTAATTCAGCATAGCAATTCGGATTTGAGCTTCTAACGGATCCTCTAGTTCCACCCAGATCCTAGAATGGCACCCTCCTCGATAAGATAATTCAGATCACAAATTTCCATATGATTCTTGATTTCCTAAATCTCGAGATGAGATTTCCGCATTCGAAGTCTTTTTAAAATCTAAACACCCCTTTGACCCGCGAAAGTGTTTGTCACGGGTCCCTTTTAAAAGAATCATAGATAGGCATCAAAAAGCATAGCTCAAGTTCGGAACTAAATAGTTCACGACTCGCCGTTTCTAAAAGATGATGACTTTGATAAATCTTTCTGTAAGTGCTCACAGGTTAGTAGCCGCGGAGCTGCATCCTCCGGACTGGATCGCCGACCTTCAGCTTCAGAAGATTTAATTTCTCTCCAAACCCTCGATGATAGGGAAACGCTTTCAAGGTATCTCTCCAAGCACAGTTCGAGTCGGAGCCTAGAGTGCTCGCGACTCGCCGCTTAGAGATACGGTGATCGCCTCGGTTAGTAGCCTCGGAGCTTTCACCCTCTGGAATGGATAGCAGCTGATAGCCTCAGAAAAGATTTAATCTTCTCGAAAACCCTCCATGATAGGGTATACCTTCAAGGTATCTCGAAGCACAGTTCGAGTCGGAGCCTAGAGTGCTCGCGACCCGCCGCTTAGATACGGTGATCGCCTTTTTCGCAAGCATGCGTCGGTTAGTAGCCTCGGAGCTTTCACCCTCCGAAATGGATAGCAGCGATAGCCTCGAAAAAGATTACATTTTCAAAGTTCTTCTTACAGGCACCAAGTCCTTCTTACAAGCATATAAGTCCTTCTTACAGGTGCCAAAGTCCTTCTTATAGGCGCCAAAGTCCTTCTTACAGGCACCAAAGTCCTTCTATAGGCACATAAGCCCTTCCTACAAGCACCATTAAGTCCTTCCTACAGGCACATAAGTCCTCCTACAGGCACCAAAGTCCTTCTTACAGGCACCAAAGTCCTTCTTACATGTACAAAAGTCCTTCCTACAAGCACCGTCAAGTCCTTCTTACAGGCACATAAGTCCTTCTTACTGGCATTTTTAATGGGCTGACCTACTATACGGGTTAAATCTTAATCAGCCGAGAGCTTTAGGAGCTTCATCAGACCATATAGCGAAGAGTCAAGTCCCAGCGTTGGTCCCGCGAGTTTCCTGAAGCTCAGAAGAATTGCCAGAACTAAACGGTGAGTCATTTCATCACTGTTATAGCCGAACGCCATTGATGTACAGTTGAAGGTCCATCAATGGCGGATCCTGCATTTCTTTGTAGTTCTCTGTGATTCTTCGCTAAAACTCTCCTGCAGTTGCGCTGATCTCATTTCCGCCTTTCTTTTCCATTTTCATCGCGTAAAACGCCCGAGCCCTCTCCGAAACTCCCCTGACCTGACACCAGCTCGCGAGCCCACATCGCGTGAAATCAAGGCTCTTGTTATGCAGCTAAGTTTCCTCATGCTCTCGTGACTCTTTTTGATGTATTATACTGCCTATTATAACTGGAATCGTTTTGTTCAGATTCGTCGCCGGAGCAGTGCTCGGCCGGAGCTAAAATGGTGGTATTAGTTTGCTTTTCTCAGTTTAAAGTCGCGTATGCGCGTGATAGAGAAGAATAGGTTGCTTCCCAGGCGAAATCATGGGATTTCTGCGGCGATTTGGTCATTTTCGGGGCTCACCGGCGAGGTTCCAGCGACGTTGCCGGTGACCGGAGAGGCTCCGGTGGTCACCCCCTGGAAGACGTTGACCGGTCAACAAAAGTTGACCAGGTCAACGTCCAGGTGGCGCTAACGTGGCATCACGTGGCAGCCACGTCAGCTCGGTCGTTTTACTTAATTAGGTTAAATAATAAAGCAAGATCCAACGATTGAGAGTTAGCTACGTGGCGAGTTTTAGTCTATAGGATTAGAATAGGCGAGAAATTAGGAAAATAAATTAAAAATAATAAAATTTCAAAATTTTAAGCCAAATGGCCAAAACTACGTCGTTTTTGTCGGATTTTAGGGCTTTAGGCCAGGATTGGGCTTGTGGGCCGGGTCTATCCTACCCGGTCCGTATAATAAGTAATAATAAAAAAAAAACTTAGAAAACCAATACAAATAAAATTTTTTTTTAAATAAAATAAAATAAAAATCTTAATACGGCGTCGTTTCAGTTTAGGGTTTTAAAATTTGGGCCAATCGGGTCGGGTCAACCCGACCCGGCCCGGAAAACTAAAATTAAACAAAAAAAAAATAATAATAAATAAAGGAAATTTAGAAAATCAACAAAATTTAAAGAAACAGAAAATCTAAAAAACTACGCCC